>JAAWXA010000054.1:1456759-1469755 GCA_038090715.1 Florisuga fusca
GGGCTGTCCTCCCCCCGCCGCCCCTGGCCGGGAAGGGTCCCGGTGTCACCCAGTGGCTGTGGCAGGTCCCCAGGGACGCGGGGCCAGTGCCCGCCGTGGGGGAGACAGCTGGGGTTAAAAATTAACAGGGAGAGAGGATCAATTCATGGGTGGTGGGGGACGGCGAGGGCTACGTGCTGCTCGGGGAGTGTGGTGGCTCTTGTCCCACCTCACACGGGGATAAGTGGGTGCTGTGTCCTCTGGGCTGGTGGCTCTTGTCCCACCTCAACCAGGGGATAAGTGGGTGCTGTGTCCCCTGGGCTGGTGGCTCTTGTCCCACCTCACACGGGGATAAGTGGGTGTTGTGTCCTCCGGGCTCATCTATGTCCATGGGGCACCCTGGTGGGTGACTCCAACCCTGGGCACGGGGTGGTCAGCACCCAAAAGATGTTGATGGCTCCAGCTGTGCTCTCCAGCACCGGGAAGAGACAAGGGGGAGCAACTTGGGTTCTTAAAAAACAAACAAACAAATAAAAATGGTTTTGTGCAAGCGTGACCCCAACTTGTCAGGGTCAGGGGGGGGTCTCTTGATGGAGCATCTGGAGGAGCTGGTCCAGCTTCCCAGTGCTAGATCCCACCAGGATCCTCCATCCCAGCTCTGGGTGGTTTTGTGGGGAAGCTCGTTTCAAGAGGCTTGAAATCCAACCCCCCCTCCAAATCCTGGATGGCAACAAGGTCTGAGGCTCCTGGCACAGTGTCTGGCTCTCCTGCACCAGAAGCTGCCCCCACCCAGCGTGGAGGAGCTGAGAGGCAGGTGCCAACTCTGTAACCCACTTACACGGCAGTGCTCAGGCTGGGGGGGGGACACGGACAGGGCTGGATATTTGGGAGTGCATTGGTGCTCCAGAGGCTGTTGGGACGCACCTCCCTGTCCCACAGCCCTGGCAGCCCTCCAGCTGCTGTCCCCCAATGCCCTGCTGCCACCCAGGGTTGGGGGGGCATGGACCTGCGTGACCCCCTCTTCACCACTGCAGGGTTGGGCTGCCCAGCATCGTGTCACCCCTCGTGTCCCATGTCACCCCCTCAAGCCTTCCCACCTTCCCATCTGTCCCTGTCCCCTTCACCCTCCATCCCTGTCCCCTCGCCCTCTATCCTTACCCCATTTGTCCTTCACCCTGCAGTCCTCCATCCCTGTCCCTGCCATCTTCCAGCCCTCTCCCCTTTGCTCTCCATCCCCCTGTCCCCCCCCCAGCCTGAGCACTGCCGTGTAAGTGGGTTACAGAGTTGGCACCTGCCTCNGGTGTTTGGTTTTTTTTTGGTCTCTTTGTCCCTGGAAAGCTGCTCTCGGATGTGGAGTGGGGGTCTAATGATTTTTTTAGTTTTATTTTCATTTTAATTTTTTGTTTTATTTTATTTTTATTTTTTATTTCTATTTCTAAGTTTTCAGTGCCTACCCCTCAAAGGGTAGGAAAAAAAAAAAAATCTGCCCCCCTCCTCTCCTTTGCCCCCAAACCAAAATATCCTGCCAAAAAGTTGAGCAGGAAACTTCTGGGCAAGCAAGTTCCCTCCCTGCCTTGTGGGGGACAAACCTCGGGGGAAGTTGTCCCCTCCCACAGGGGGACTTGGCGGTGCCATCAATTATTTACTGTTTATTCGAGGGGTTTCATCTCCCCACCCCAGCGTGGGGACCAGGGAGGTGCTGGTGGCATGGGAAGGGGGGTCTGAACCCTGGGGGTCCCCTTCTTTGCACCCCAGGCACCCGGGGGTGACCCTTGCATCTGAACCCCCTGCTGCCACACCTCATGGGGGGGGGACAGAGGGATGGGGGACACTTTGGGGACACCGGGCATGGGGATGAAGACAGGGATGTCACCCCTGGGGCAGGGGGGGTCAGGGGGAGAGGGTGACACCCCACAGAGGGATGAGGAGGGACAACACATTGGGGATGGGTGCGTAAGGGGGGGGCACAGTGGGGTGACACCCATGGGGGGACTGCAGTGGGATGAGTGGGACATGGGGGAGGGACACACACGCCATGTTGACACCCGTGGGGGTTGGGTAAGATGGGATTCCCAGCAGGGTGACACCTGTGGAGGGTGACATGGGGGCCAGCGGGGTGTCACACCCCAAAACCACCCAGGGGGTGGGTGTTACATGGTGGGGCACAGAGCGGTGACACCCGTGGGGTAGGGAGGGTACACCACGGTGACGTTTTACTGCTGCTGATGGGACACGGGGGGGACTACAGTGGGGTGACGCCCAGGGGGGTGGATGGGACATATTGCAGGGAGGGGAGCACCACGATGACCACCCGGGGGNCCAGAGCTGAGAAGAGGAAGGGCAGGGGGGCTGGGGGCTCTCTGGAGGGGCTGGGGCACCCCTGACCCTTGCACTGCCACCCCCAGGGAGCAGCGCCTGACTGGTCTGGCTGTCTTCATCCTGACTGGGGTCTCCATCTTCATGGCTCCTGTTCTCAAGGTAGGGATTCTCTCTGCTGGGTTTGGCCTCTTTTCCAAGGCAGGGGGTAGCCATGTCCTGCAGAGCTGGGAGGTTCCTGACCCCAGCACCTCAAAGCCCAGGGAGCTGTGTGCTGCTGGGGAGGGTCAGTGGCACAGGACAGCTGGCACCCCAGGACACTGCCCCGTGACAGCTGCCACCCTCCAGTGGGCACCAGCTTCCCCTGCAGTCCCCAAACACACCCCCCCACTGCCACCACCACACAGGGGCTGAGCCTGGCTCTGGGGTTGGCTCTCACCTCCCACATGGGACAATCTCACCAAGACACATCTGGATTGGGTCGGGTCAGGCAGAAGCTCCGTGTTCCTCCACCTGTCCCCACCTCAGAAGATGGCCTTGGGAAGCCCTGGATATGGTCCCCCACAACATTCTTGCCTCCAAACTGGAAAGCTGTGGGACTGATGGATGGATGTTGGTTGGATCAGGGACTGGTCAGAGGCTCAGTGTCACTATGAGTGGTGTCTTTCTAGGGTCCTTACTGGGATGGATGCTGCTGTAGGGAATGCTGTTGTATCTTCATCAGCAACACAGACAGGGGCATGGAGTGAACCCCCAGCACACTCAGATGACACCAACCTGAGGGGTGCAGTTGACATGCCTGAGGGAAGGGATGGCATCCAGGGGAACCTTGGAGAACCTCATGAAGGTTCAGCAAGGCCAGGTGCTGGGTGGGGGCAAACCCCCAGTGTCAATGCAGGCTGGAGGATGAACAGATTGAGAGCAGCCCTGGACAGAAGGGCTGGGGACACTGGTGGGTGACAGATGGGAGATGGGCTGGCACTGTGTGCTGAGCCCAGAAAGCCAACTGCATCCTGGGCTGCTTCACCAGCAGCATGGCCAGCAGGGCAAGGAAAGGACTGTCCCCCCTGCTCTGCTCTCCTGAGACCCCTCTGGGGTCCCCAGCACAAGAGCCGTGGAGCTGTGGGAGGAGATGTCCAGGGGAGATGGACACAGGAATGGTCTGAGGGCTGGGACAGCTCTGGGATGGAGAGAGGCCAAGAGAGCTGGAGGGTGACAGATGGGAGGAGACAGCTCTGGGGGGCTGTGCTGAGGCACTGCAGGATGGGAAGGGGCTTAGGAGAAAGGTGGAGAGAGACTTTTCTCCAGGGCCTGTTGTGATGGGACAAGGGCCAATGGGTTTTTTTTGAACCTCGAGAGGACAGGGTGAGGTTGGGCATAGGAAGGAAATATTTTACCACACTGGGACAGGTTGCCCAGAGAAGCTGTGGCTGCCTCATCCCTGCAAGTGCTCAAGGCCAGGTTGGATGGGGCTTGGAGCATCCTGGTTTGGTGGGAGGTGTCCCACTGGCACAGTGGTTGGACTGGATGGGCTTTGGAGGTCTCTTCCAACCCAAACCCTGCAGTGGCATAGGATGGGCAGNCTGCCCGCACCTCCTGCCCGTGGCGTGAGGTTGGCGGGCAGCGGAGAAACTGCGGGTGCTGGGCCCCCGAATTCAGCCTCTCCCTCTTCTTCCTCCTCCGCGACAAAGGCGGGAGGTGGGGGAGATGCCGTGGGGGCACCAGGTGGTGGGGTTTTGGGGATCCCCCACCCTGGAAGTCCCTCGGGTGTCACCCAGGAGGTTCCAGGCAGGTGTTGGCACCGCAGGTGCTGCTCACCCAGGATCTGGGGATGCTGCAAGACTTGGGGGGTGGCGTCCCCTCCTCAACATTGTCCCCTCTGCCAAATCTCCTGCCTGGGGGGCTGGTCGGAGGGCTGGATCCGGAGCGCATGGATCTCGCAGCCGCTTCCCCCCGCACCTCCTGCCGGGGCCGTTTGTGGCTCTGCCGAGGCTGGATCCGGCCCGGGCTGGTCCCGGCCCCTCCACCTCCAACCCCGTCCCAGCAGGGACATTCCCCGGGGTGGTGGCAGCGGGTGCCACCTCTCCCCTGCCTTTCCTCGCCCCGCCGGCGCGTTTGTTTTCCCAAACCTCGGCGGCAGGAACAACCTCTTGATTAAGTGTATTAATAGTTAAACTTTCGGCTCATAGCTTAAACTCAGCAGACCACGAAAAGCTCCCTCCTTTACTCATGCTCTATTGCTCAACTAAAATATTGCACTCAAAAGCGTTGGGGTTTTGTGTTGTTGTTTTTTTTTTTTTTTTTTCCACCTCCTGACTCGACTTTGACTCCTAGGAGCGTGGGGGGTCCTGGAACCCCCAGTTGTCCCCATTGCCCCTGGCAGCTGCTGCTCTGCAAGGAGCTGAGGCAAAGAGGTGGGAGGGGGCTGGCCTGGCTGGGTGTCCCCTCCAGAAGGGGATGGGGCTCTTTGAAAACCAACCAGGCTGTGGAGGAGGATGGGAAGCACCATCCTGGGGAAACGGTGCCTCCCCACCCTGGTGGGGATATGGGCTGGAGCTGCTGGTGGCAGCTGGTGTGTGGGATTGGCTGTTTCCCTGCCAGGCAGGCGATGGGGCAGGAGGGATGGGGAGAGGTTCAGCTGTGCCAAGGTCCTGTGGTTGTGTGGGGGGCACCCCCCCAGTCCCAGCACAGCCTGCAGATAGGTGAGTTGGGAGCAGCCCTGGGGAGAAGGGCTGGGGACACTGGTGGGTGACAGATGGGAGATGGGCTGGCACTGTGTGCTGAGCCCAGAAAGCCAACTGCATCCTGGGCTGCTTCACCAGCAGCATGGCCAGCAGGGCAAGGAAAGGACTGTCCCCCCCTGCTCTGCTCTCCTGAGACCTCTCTGGGGTCCCCAGCACAAGAGCTGTGGAGCTGTGGGAGGAGATGTCCAGGGGAGATGGACACAGGAATGGTCTGAGGGCTGGGACAGCTCTGGGATGGAGAGAGGCCAAGAGAGCTGGAGGTGCTCAGCCTGGAGAGGAGACAGCTCTGGGGGGCTGTGCTGAGGCACTGCAGGATGGGAAGGGGCTTAGGAGAAAGGTGGAGAGAGACTTTTCTCCAGGGCCTGTTGTGATGGGACAAGGGCCAATGGGTTTTTTTTGAACCTCGAGAGGACAGGGTGAGGTTGGGCATAGGAAGGAAATGTTTTACCACACTGGGACAGGTTGCCCAGAGAAGCTGTGGCTGCCCCATCCCTGCAAGTGCTCAAGGCCAGGTTGGATGGGGCTTGGAGCATCCTGGTTTGGTGTGAGGTGTCCCACTGGCACGGTGGTTGGACTGGATGGGTTTGGAGGTCTCTTCCAACCCAAACCCTGCAGTGGCATAGGATGGGCAGCAGGGAAGAACAAAAGGGTGGCTGGAGGAGGAACCACCTCCAGGAGGAACCAGCCAGGATAGCCTGGGTCCAGCCCAGTGGGGAGGAAATGTGTGTTTGCTCCTGCTCAGGACTGGCTCTGCTGTGTGGGGCAGGGCAGGACCAGGCTTGCAGCAGACTTTGCCTTTGCTAGAGGGCCCTGGCCTGGGGAGGAGTTGGGCTGTGACTCCTGGTGCTGGTGAAGCTGCTGGGTGAGGAGCAGCCTGTGTCCCCCCCATCCATGCCCTGTGTCCCGTGGGATGTCTGCAGTGTTGGAGCCCTGGGAGAGCTCCAGGGAGAGTCAGGCAGTGTGAGCCCACGGAGTGGCTGAGGGTGGCCTGTGGGTCCCATCACCTTTGGGAGAGTCCAAAGGGCCCATTTTACCCTCAGGCACCTGAGGACCAGGGTTGGAAGAAGCATTTGGGTCCAACAGCATCTCAGAGCTGGTGGTGCAAACATGCCCAGGAGCAGGTCCTCTCCCTGCCCAATGCTCTCTCCTTTTGGGGCACTGCAGGGCTGGGGGGGTTCATTGACTGCATCTCTGGAGTGGTTTCATCCTGGCTGGCAAGCAGGTGGAGGGCACTGCTGGTCTGAGGTGACAGCCCCTGCCACATGGGTGGCAGCCCTGTTATAATGTGAATAAAAGGGTTTTTAAGGTCACAAGGTTTCCAAGGGGCTGCCTCGGTGTCTCTGGTTTCCACCCATCCATCATTATGGCATGGGAAAGGGACTTGAATAATGGCTTTGCTGTGTCCACCTTGTGAGAGCTGGGCTCCCAGGCCATGGTCTTCCCTTGGGATTTGTGGGTCTGGCTCTCTGTTCTCGGACTCAGACACCATCACTTGGTCCAAAGCGTCTTCCATCCCCTGAACCTGGGCATCCTGTGTGCTGGGAGGATGAGGACCCCTCACCTCCACGGACTGATGCCTGTGGTGTGCTGGCCCAGGTGTGGGAAGGGCTGTGTTGGCCTCGACCGTGGGACTGGTGGCAAAGAGAGAAAATGCCATTTTCTGATTTTCCCAGTGGTCTTTTCCATCCCCGCTCAAAGAGGTGGGAGCTGGAAAAGGGTTTGGGGCTCTGCCCCACACTGCATCGTGTGGGGGATGGATGGGACCTGTGCCATGGGGTCAGACACTGCCTCTCATTTCTGGGTCTCTTCTGAAAGGGGCTTCACCCCAAGGGTCTGGTTGTAACCTTCATGCCACTGGTCACTGGATGGTGACAAGGTTGGGAAATGATGCTGCCCTGGTCTCACAGGCTGTGAGGTGCTTCTGGGTGACACCAGTGGGTTCTGAGTGGCTGTTGCCACCCGTGAGGCTCCAGTTGTCCCTGGCTCAGCATTTGTGGGGTTACCCAACACACAAGGGTCGTGTTTGTGGTCTGGTATGATGAGATGGGCCACGGCCACCTCCCATGACCACTGGGCAGCTGCCTCTGGTCATGTCTGGGTTTGCTGGTGGTTGCCCATGGTGGGAAGGCAGCTCTGGGCTCTCTGGTGGTTGTGACTTGGTGGATGTTTCATTTTTGGCTTTGCAATCCCTCCTTGAGCTCGTGCCTCTGCTCCAGCTCTTCATGGGGCTGGCTGGGCAGCATCCATCCCCCTCTTTGGCTGTGCCCATACAATCAATGCAGCTCCATCCACTCAGACTCAGGTGTTCTCCTGGTGTCCCCAAGGGTCCTGGGGTCATCAGTTCTCACTTAGTTTTTGCTGGGTCTCACCCATGTAGCTTTGGTGACTCTTTCTGTCCCTCTGGCCAAGAACAGCAGTTTTGGGTCCAGGGCAGTGTCCCCAGTTTCTCACCTGAACATCCCAAAGACTGAGAGGTTCTGACTTTAATATCCTGACCCTGAAGGCTCCCAAGCATTTTCAGATCCAGGTGCTCAGCTCTGCTGCCTCCATGCCCCACAGGCTCTTCTCCTCTCTGCTTGCTTGCTGGTCAAAGGTTCCTGCTCTCCAGCTTCTCGTGGAGCTGGAGCATGGCCAGGGAGGACCATTGGTGTTTAAGGAGGATTGACATCTTAGGGATGTCTTGAGACCCCTCCAGAGCTGGATGGAGGGAGGGCTGCACCCGTGGGAGGTGCAGACCAAGCCTCTGCCCTCTGCTTTGCAGAAGTCTGTCTTTGGGTTTGGGTCCAGGTCAAGGGAGAGCAAATAAATGTGTCCACAGACATTTCTTGGAGGCTGCGTGGGGTCTTGCCTCCTTTCATAGACTCATAGCACGGTTTGGCAGGGAAAGGGCCTTCAAAGATCATCTAGTCTGACCCCAGCTCAGATCTTGGGATGCCATTCACTGGATCAGGTTCCTCAAAGCTCTGTCCAGCCTGGACTACACCACTTCCAATGATGGAGCATCCACATGTCCTCTGGACAACCTCTCTCACCACCCACATAATGAAACATCTTTTCCCTATGTCCAACCTCCCCCTGCCTTCTACCAGGTTAAAACTGTTTCTCCTTGTCCTGTCACAAGAGGCCTTGGTAGAAAGTCTTCCTTCTTCTTTCCTATAAACCCCTTTAGCTGTTGAAAAGCCTTTCAGCAGGTCCAGGTCTTGACTGAGCCATGGGGAGACGAGGGGCAGTGGCTTTGCAGACAGCCAGGGTGACCGAATTGAGGGCTGCGAGTCCCAGCCTGGCTTGTTCTTCCCCACTTCCCATCCTGCATCCACAGCCTGGGTTGTTCTTCCCCACTTCCCATCCTGCATCCACAGCTTGTTTTTTCTTCCCCACTTCCCATCCTGCATCCACAGGGTCTGCGTTCAGCAGGGACCACAGGAGGGAGGTGGAGCCCAGGTGCCCAGCCAGGGGTCCCATCCCTGCACCCTGCTGCCTGCTGGGTGCTTTGCCCTCCCTCCCTCCCTCCCTTTCCCCTCGGGGTTCTCTCAGGGGGTGGGAATGAGAGGGGGAAGGTGTCTGCCTGCGGGCACTCTCCCCTTGCCCTCTGCTTTACCTCCTGCATCTCGCTAATCTGATGACCCGAGGTATGCAAAGCATTTCAAATATGGCCTCGTTAGCTGGCTCCGGACGGAGTGTTTCTTCACACTCCCGATCCCAGCCCCTTCCCTCCTCCCACGGGCATCCATCCTGCTGCCCTCTGCCCCGCGGGGCCGTGGGATGGATGTGTCCCCCTGCAGGTCAGCGGTGGCCGTGGGTGGACATCCAGCTCTGCTGGGATTTGAGAGAGAGGGTGAGGGGTGAGAGGTGATGGGGGGGGACAGGGATGTCCCCCTGCCCGCAGGCCCCAAGAGTTGGCACTTGGGATGGGTCCTGGGTGGCAGGTCCCGGTGGGATGCACCTGGTGTGGACTTGAGGAGGAGCGTGGCGTGGGTCTCAGGGGAGACCCTCATCCCCTGGGTATCCCTCTTCCAGCTGGTGGTCACTGTGCTGTGCCTGGGAGGGTGCTGTGACACCCACCTTGGGATGCTCTGCCCCCACCTTGGGATGCTCTGCCCCCCACCTTGGGATGCTCTGCCCCCACCTTGGGATGCTGTGCCCCCACCTTGGGATGCTGTGCCCCCACCTTGGGATGCTCTGCCCCCACCTTGGGATGCTGTGCCCCCACCCTGGGATGCTCTGCCCCCCTCTTGGGATGCTCTGCCCCCACGCAGCCTTCCCCGGGAGGCCGAGCAGAGCACTCTGTCCCTCCCCGTCCATCTGTCCCTCGCTGTCCCCTCCATGCCCACTCTGACGGTGCCACCGCGCTTCTGCCCGGCCAGGGCCACCTGCCCTCAGCGCCGGAGAGAGCCCTCTGCTTCTGATGTCCCCAGCGTCCCCTCCCTTGCCGCAGCCGGTGCCTGGCAGCCTCTCCCCGCTCTGCCGAAAGGAGCTATTTAAAACCGGAGCGGGGAGGAGGAGGCAAGAAAACACGAATGTGGAAGACGATGATGATGATGATGATGATGATGATGATGGTGGCTCCAGCCGCCGCCTTTGGGGACNCCACACCATGTCCCCCCACCCTCAACCCAACATGAATCCATCCCATTTTCCTCTCCACGGTGCACCAGCAAGGGAAGGAAAAAACCAAATCAAAACCTCACCATCTTTTTTGCCTGGGTTTTGTTTTGTTTGGGTTTTTTTTTTGGGGAGGGGTTGTCTTAATCTTTACCTGGGGTCATAGTTACTAATCCTCTCACTAATCCCCCAACGCCTTCACAAAGAAAAAAGCCCCATCCTCCAGCAGGAGCCAGGCTGGGAGCACCCAGAGCCCCAAGAACCCCAAGAGCTGAGACCTCGGGTGCCACGGGCTCTGAAGGTGACTCTGGTTTTCTCAGCAAGGTGGCCAAGCTTTGTTTTGCAGGATTTATTTATTTTTTTTTAATGTAAGGAACGGGAATGTGATGGAGAGAAGGGAGGGGATGGGTGGCAGCACCTGTGGTGAGGGAGGCAAAGCCTGCAGGTCTCAGTTCAACCCAAATATTTGGGGAAAGGATGAGAAGGCCCCTCTTGGGTTGGGTGCAAACCATTGGGACCCCTGGGAGCACCACCTCTGCTGCCTCCCAGTCTGCTGGACCCGTGGGAATGCTGCTCTGCCCTGCCTCAGTTTCCCCAGGTGTGGAGGTGACAGGTTCCCTGCTGTCCCCAGGGATCCATGAACTGCCTCCAGCTCCTCCTGGGGGAGGACACACACCCCTGGGAACCACCCTGAGGCTCTGCAGGCAGGGGGAGAGAGGGGGCCTGCAGATGGGGGGGACAAGGGTCCATGTGGAGAGGGGGACAGGGGTTCCTCTAGATGGGGGGGACAACAGGCTCTGAAAATGTGGGGACAGGGGCCCTATAGAAAGGGGGACAAAAAGCTCTGAAAATGTGGGGTCAGGGCCCCTATAGATGGGGGCACAAAAGGTTCTGAAGATGTGGGGACAGGGGCTCTACAGATGGGGGGACAAAAGGTTCTGAAGATGTGGGGACAGGGCCCCTATAGGTACAGGGCTCCCTGCAGAAGGGGTGGGACAGAGTTCCCCACGGATGAGGGAGCAGAAGGCTCTGGAGGAGCAGGACAGGGGGTTTTGCAGATGAGGGGGGAGGACAAGGGTCCCAGACGGTGCCACCGAGGCCCTGGCAGATGAGGTGGCCGAGGGTCCCCCGCTAATCTGCCCCTCACCTCGGGCCCAAACTCCCACCGTGGCCACCGGCAGAGTGGGGACTGTCCCAGCGGGGGGGACCCGGAGCCTCCCCCAGCCCTCGGCCCCGCACCCGCCAGACAGCACAGCGCAGGCTCCACCGCAGCCGCCACCTCTCCGCGCCAGCCTGGAATTTCCAAGCTGTCCTCATGCATTAAGGAGCGAAACGCCTGGCGCCCAGCTCCCAGCTCCCAGCCCTGCCACGGCCTCGCCGGGCCACCGCCTCCCCTCCCCAGGGACGCCAAGGCTGGGCCAGAGCTGCTGGCAGTGGGGGTTGGAGGTGAGGGGTTGTTTTTTTTTTTTTGGTAGGGGGGAACATCTTGGTAAACCCCAGTCAACCCAGTCCTGGGAATAACTGGCACTGGTGTGATGGCTCCAGCAGCTCCATCCTAAAGGCCAACAGAAGAGGCTGAGGAGCAATTCCCACCCTCAGCTTCCCCACATCAGCCGTGGGACAGGCTCTGAGAATCCTGGGTGGAGTCCTGCAAACCCTCTGGCTGTGGAATCACCTCCAAGGATTAGCTGGGGACCTGGTGCTGAATATTGAGGTGACAAAGCTCCTTGTCCCCCTCCCTCAGTGGCTCCGAGCCTGTGGCACCAGGAGGGCTCCTGGAAGAGTCCTGGCAATCTCAGCTTCCCCCTGAATCTCATCACCATGGGTGATGCTCCCCTGGGAAGGGGAGATAAAGGGTCCCCAGTGTGCTGGGAAGAATGTCCCCTCCTGCAGCTGAGGGGTGGCACTGCCACCATGCTCCCCTGTCCCTTTGGTGATGGGGGAGATGCTGAGACTGAAGGCAGAGGACACTGGGGAGACCTCAGCTGAGGAGACACCCCCTGCCCCAGGCTGTCTTGCCTTTCTGAAGGACCACAGAACCAGTACATGGACTGGGAGGGAACTGGAGTGGCCAAGGCCAGGCAGGAGTGCCCCTGGCTCAGCCATGTGCCCATCCCAGGGGAATTCTTCTCCCAGGCCTCCTAGACCTCATCCCTGGCTCCCATGGGTGCTCTGGGGAGAAGTGGAGCCACCCCTGTGCTGGGCACCTCCTGGGGGGTGACCCCTCCATTGGGACTGAGCCTTTTTTGGGGGGGGCTGAGCTCAGAGGTCACACGCTCTTTTGGGGTACTGAGTACTGACTTGGGGGTCAAACAGCAGTTTGGGGGCTGAGCACTGGCTGGGGGTCAGCTGTCATTTTAGGTGGCTAAGGGACAGATGGGGAGCTGAGCACCAGCTGGGGAGGCTGAGCACCAGGCTGGGTGGGTCAAGCACTGGTTTGGGGGGGCTGACCATTGTTTTGAGGGGCTGAGCAGTGGCTTGGGGATCCCACATCGTTTTGGGAGGGGGGGCTCAGCACCAGCATGGGGGTGAAGCAGTGTTTTTGGGGGTGCTGAGCACGAGCTCAGGGGTCCTGTACTGATTCAGGGGGCTTGGGGGCTAAGCACTGTTTTGGGGGGCTGTTCTGCCTTGCACCCTCTGGTGTGATGCTGGGGGCTGTTCCTGCATTCTTGGCTCCTTGTCCCCCCCTGTGCACACTCCATGGGATGGGGACTGGCATGAAAAGACAAATCTGGGGCCCTTTGCTGCCACATAGTGTGTTGGCACATCTCTTCTGTTCTTCCCTGCCTCAGTTTCCCTCCAGCGTGCCCTAAAAACCAGCATGAAGCCACTTTTTTGGCTCCACTAGTCACCTTGAATCCTGCTGGTCAGGGCTCTCTTGGGGACCCGTCTGTCCCCTGCCTGCCCTGGGATGGCAGCAGCTGCATCCTTTGCCACCCAGGGACAGGGCATGGGGACAGGGACAGGGCTTTATCCTGCTGCCAGGGCCTTGGTGTGGCCCAGGCCTTGTCCTCTGTCCCTCCCTCAGCACCTGCTCTGCTAGCACCATCCGGCTCCTCCAGGTGTTTCCTTTCCCATCAGATGCAGCCCCCCAACACTCCTCCTTCTCCTGGGGGGTGCCTGCAGCTCCGTGCTCAGTGTTTCCATCCCCACTGCTCCCTGCTCTGGGGCCAGGCTTGTTTATTGTGTCCCCCCCTCCCCAGAGGGGTCAGGCCAGTGCCGTGTCCCATAGGGGGGCTATTTGGGAGGTGGTGACACTGGGTGGGGGGGTGATGACAGGAGAAATCCCTCTTGCAGGAGGAGGAGTGACGCTGCTGGGGACATAAATCTCCCGGAGTTCCCCCCCCCCCCCCCC
>JAAWXA010000054.1:1487534-1498517 GCA_038090715.1 Florisuga fusca
TTTTTTTAATTTTTAATTTTGGGTCGGGTTTGGTTTGTTGGGTTGCCGGGCAGCACCATGTCCAATTCGGGCTCCCATCAAGACACTGGGAACAAGGCAGAGACGGAAAAAAATAACCAAGATGACTCTCAACCCCCCGTCAGCTCCGAGAGGAGGAACAAAAGTGGAATAATAAGTGAACCTTTGAACAAAAGTCTTAAGAAGTCCCGTCCACTCTCCCACTATTCCACCTTTGGTAGCAGCAGCTCGGTAAGCGAACATTCCGAGAAAGGCAACCCCTTAGCTAATGGCAACGAAGCGACTGTGGATAAAAGTCATTCTACCTCAAAGCACAAAAACATCTCTAGTATGCTGAGCAAATTAGACCGGGTGTCGGAGATCTCCGCAGAAGGACAGCTCGCCCTCCAACAGTTTGCTCAGTCGACAGAAATGCTCAAAAGGGTGGTCCAGGAGCACCTTCCCCTGGCCAGCGAGCACGGGACTGGGCTCTCCGACATGGAGGCGGTCTCAGCTGCAGAGACAATGAACGGCCCCTCTGATTTTCCCTACCTGGGGGCTTTTCCCATCAACCCGGGCCTTTTCATCATGACCCCCGCCGGCGTCTTCCTGGCAGAGAGCGCGCTCCATATGGCCGGCTTGGCAGAGTACCCCATGCAGAATGAGTTGGCATCTGCCATCAATTCGGGGAAAAAGAAACGGAAAAGATGCGGGATGTGCCCGCCCTGCCGAAGACGGATAAACTGCGAGCAGTGCAGCAGTTGTAGGAATCGCAAAACTGGCCACCAGATTTGCAAATTCCGAAAATGTGAAGAACTCAAAAAGAAGCCTTCTGCAGCACTGGAGGTAACCAGCCCCTCTCAGCCACCCTAACCCCTCCTCGGGCTGCGCTCCTGGGTTCGGATCTTGCCCTAGATAATAAAACACCGGGTACTTCTTGCCTTTTTTTTTTTTTTTTTTTTTTTTTAATTATTTTTCCCTTTTCTGTTGTTCTCGCCATTAAGTCGCGCCCTCTGCCCACTGTACCCCCCTGTCCCCTCCTTCCCTTATGTACTGGGACTGACTGGGCTGGGGCTTCTCCCTGGGGGTGCAGGGTCTTCTCTCCCTTCCGTGGGCACAGGCAGCAGCAGGTCTGACATCCAACGTGTCCTGGGTGGGCCACAGCCCCCCTGGGCCATCTGGGGAGGCAGGAGGCTGCTTTTGGGGGCAGAGCTGGAGGGGTGTGTGTGTGACAGTGATGGTGAACCCTGTGGCACCAGTGCAAGCAGAGCCCAGCCCCATGGGTCACTCTGATTTGGGGGGCAAACTGCTTGCAGTGGGTGCTGGGCAGCAGCTTCTGTGCAGATCTCCCCGAGCCAGTATCAGTCTGGGGGAGTCAGGATGAGTCCACAAGGCAGCAGCCAGATTTCCCAGGAGCTGTGTGCCAGCTGAGCTGGGAGCACCCCTGTGATCTCTGGGGTCAGCCTTTGGGCTGGCACAGCCCAGCACCCATGGGTGCTGCCATGGCCTCAGAGGAGAGGCACTGCAAGGCACCATTGGATTGGGGTGCCACCCTCCTGAGCCCACCAGGGAGGTGCCAGGCTCACCCAGGGAGTGCAGGAACACTCTGGTGACTCAGGTTGTCCTGTGGGGCTGAAATTCAGCCACAGCCATGGGGAGGTGCTGGTGTGGTGGGATGGAACAGGCAGCCCGGGGAGGTGGTGGAGTCACCGGCACTGGAGGGGTTCAAAAAACATGTGGCTTGATGGCACTTAAGGACATGGTTTATTTGGCTGCTGGTGGGGGCTTGGTGGTTGGAGCTGAGAATCTTAGAGGGGCTTTGCAGCCTTCATGGTTCTAGGGGTCTGTGCCATGGTGTGGTGTGCCATGGTGTCATGTGCCATGGTGTCATGGTGTGGCTGGATGTGCCATGGCATGGTTTGGCATGGTGTGGCTGGCTGTGCCATGTCATGATGTGCCGTGGTGTGGCTGGCTGTGCCATGGTGAGGGTTGGGTCCTGGTGGTGCTGGCAGGTGGCACCCAGGCCTCTGGCTGCACAACGTAGGTGCTCTGAGCCATGCCCTGTCTGATGGATCCCACGTGTGAGATGCCCGGGATGGGTTTGGTTTTCCCGGGAGCTGGTGCCACCACTGGCTGTCCCCGTGTGCACCTTCCTGCCCAGGAGTGTGTCCCCAGAGCCAGAAAAAGCTAAAAAGTCACTTGGGCATCAGCTGGATCACGCAGCCATCCAGCCTCTGGATTGCCCATCCTCTGGTGGTCCCAAAGAGACAACCCACTGGTTTTCAGCCACATTCTACATTTTTCAATTAGCATCAGCTCTGAATGAATAGTGAAGGGGAAAAAAGAAAAAAAAAACCTGTTTGGGCGGTGGGGATGGGGAGAGGGGGAACTGTGTCTTTCAAAAACCGCTGTATTGCTAAATTATATTCTTGTTCTAATTTGCTGAGTCAGTGATCTGGAAAAAGGGAGAAAGGGAAAGAAAAAAAAAAAAAGTTCATCTCTTCCAAAGAGTCCTAAAGCGGGTCAATAGACCCGGAGCTCGCAGCAGCCGGAGGAGTCGCTCCCTTCTCCCAGCTCTCTGCTGGGGCTGGGGATGATAAATAGCACCAAGAGCCCATGAAACACTCACCCCTTGATTGGTTTCCCCATCCCTTGGCTAGCTGAGAAATTGGAGCCACTGAAATAGGGCTTTCCATGTGATAGAGTTCAGCCCCACAGCAGATGGGACCTCAGCTCTCCTGTGCACCACCCCAGGAGTGCTGAGGCTGAAAGGGGATGTTGTGCTGGTGGGGATGGGTCCCTGGGCAGATACTGGTCCTGGTGGGGATGGATCCCTGGGCAGATACTGGTCCTTCCAGGGCATCTTTGTCCCCTTTTCAGAGCAGATCCTTCCCTCTCTCAGGACATCCTCTTGTGCTGTGTGCTGACCTTGGTAGGGCTGAGCAAAGATCGTGGCAGTGTGTGGCTGAGATAAGGATGCTGCAACCTCTTCTGATGTCCCAGGGTCACCTGGGTCAATGGTTGGGTTGTTGAACCTTGCAGTAAGTCAACCAAAGCAGTCTTGGTGGGGTGGGGTGGGGTGTTCAGCCATCCCTAGGACAGCCACCAGCACCTCCCCTTGGTGGAGACCCAGCTGAAGGTGGCTGTGGGCAGGATGCAGAGCTGGGCAGCTCCATGGATTCACAGCCTCCCAGATCAAGGGCCACCAGTGGCCTCTCCCACCCTGCTATCAGGCACCATCATCAATGATCCATGGAGCTGCCCAGCTCTGCATCCTGCCCACAGCCACCTTCAGCTGGGTCTCCACCACAGGGCAGGTGCTGGTGGCTGTCCTAGGGATGGCTGAACACCCCGCCCCACACCACCAAGACTGCTTTGGTTGACTTAGTGCAAGGTTCAACAACCCAACCATTGACCCAGGTGACCCTGGGACATCAGAAGAGGTTGCAGCATCCTTATCTCAGCCACACACTGCCACGATCTTTGCTCAGCCCNAAAAACCGCTGTATTGCTAAATTATATTCTTGTTCTAATTTGCTGAGTCAGTGATCTGGAAAAAGGGAGAAAGGGAAAGAAAAAAAAAAAAAGTTCATCTCTTCCAAAGAGTCCTAAAGCGGGTCAATAGACCCGGAGCTCGCAGCAGCCGGAGGAGTCGCTCCCTTCTCCCAGCTCTCTGCTGGGGCTGGGGATGATAAATAGCACCAAGAGCCCATGAAACACTCACCCCTTGATTGGTTTCCCCATCCCTTGGCTAGCTGAGAAATTGGAGCCACTGAAATAGGGCTTTCCATGTGATAGAGTTCAGCCCCACAGCAGATGGGGCCTCAGCTCTCCTGTGCATCACCCCAGGAGTGCTGAGGCTGAAAGGGGATGTTGTGCTGGTGGGGATGGGTCCCTGGGCAGATACTGGTCCTGGTGGGGCTGAATGACTGGGCAGATACTGGTCCTGGTGGGGATGGATCCCTGGGCAGATACTGGTCCTGGTGGGGATGGATCCCTGGGCAGATACTGGTCCTGATGGGGATGGATCCCTGGGCAGATACTGGTCCTTCCAGGGCATCTCTGTCCCCTTTTCAGAGCAGATCCTTCCCTCTCTCAGGACATCCTCTTGTGCTGTGTGCTGACCTTGGTAGGGCTGAGCAAAGATCGTGGCAGTGTGTGGCTGAGATAAGGATGCTGCAACCTCTTCTGATGTCCCAGGGTCACCTGGGTCAATGGTTGGGTTGTTGAACCTTGCACTAAGTCAACCAAAGCAGTCTTGGTGGTGTGGGGCGGGGTGTTCAGCCATCCCTAGGACAGCCACCAGCACCTGCCCTGTGGTGGAGACCCAGCTGAAGGTGGCTGTGGGCAGGATGCAGAGCTGGGCAGCTCCATGGATCATTGATGATGGTGCCTGATAGAAGGGTGGGAGAGGCCACTGGTGGCCCTTGATCTGGGAGGCTGTGAATCCATGGAGTGCATGTAAAATCCATCAGGGGAAGCATTTCCTGGGAGAAGATCATTGGACAGGGGCTGCAGCTGTGATTAAACATTGTGTCATAGTGTGAGTAGGAGGGCACATTGAGCTAAAATCAAGCAGTTAAAAAAAAAAAAAAAAGAATTAAAGCTTTCTGGTGGTGTAAAAAAAGTGGACTAAATCCCTCTGCCACCCTTGAGCTTTCTCTGCATGTCTGCAAAGCCCCAGTACCTGGTCACTGCTGGTGTCCCCATGTGATGGTGGCTGAGGTGCAATGAAGCAGGTTGGATGCTTGGAGTGGGCAGCAGCACATCCCTGCACTGCCCAGGCTCTGCCAGCCCCTGGTGATGCCATAGGCACTGGTGGCCAGCCCTGGGCACATCACCCAGGATATGTCACCTTGGACACGTCACCTTGGACACATCACCTTGGACACATCACCCAGGACACATCACCTTGGTCACCTCACCCTGGGCTTGTCTCCAGAGCTGTGGGTGACATAAAGACCATGAATAGTTGGGATTTGACTCAGCAAATCCATCTGGAAAAGCCTCGATGAAGGGCCCTGGTGGCTCAGCTCTAGTGGGGGTGTGAGGGTCACTGCCACCCTCATGTGGGGACACTTCTGACCAAGGTCTGTGGTGACAGGACGAGGGGCAGTGGTTTTAAAATGAAAGAGGGATGGGTTAGGTTGGACATAGGGAAGAAATGTTTCATGATGAGGGTGGTGAGACACTGGCACAGGTTTCTCAGGGAAGTTGTGGATGCTGAACGTCAGGTTGGATGGGGCTTTGAGGAACCTGATGTAAAGATGGCCCTGGGCATAGCAGGGGATGTGGATGGTCTGGAAGGACCCTCACAGACTGGATGGTCCCTTCCAACTCAAGCAGTTTTGAGCTTCTGTGGCCATGGGGACAAGGTAGGATCTATCCTGGGCATCCACCTTAGAGCTAATTGTCCATCTTCCTTTAATAATGAAAAGGTACAGGGTTTATTTCATTTAAAGGGTCATTTAAAGTGCCCTCTAAGAGTCATCTCCTTCCAGACCCCTGAGGAACCCTCAGTTCTCTCCTCTGAGATGATGGATCTGGCCCCTTGGTGGTCAGCCCCCCCCACACTGCCCAGCTGGGTGTGAACCCAGCATGGATGCTGTGCTGTGCCCCAGCCAGGAGCACCCGGGTCTTCCCCAGATCCCTGCTTACACCTTGGGGAAGGGGACTTTTGGGGATGCCTGTGACTCCTTTACTCCCCCAGCTCAGTTTGCTCTGGTCCAGGACCCAGGAGCTCCAGCCATGGAGCAGGAGCTTGAGAAGGTGCAACCTGTCAGCAGCCGCCTTGGGCCCCTCTACTTCTTGCCCATTCTTGGCTTTTTGGGTCATGGTTCTGGTGGGAGTGGGGAGGTTGGGATCCCTCCCTCAGAGGCTGGGGGGGAGATGCTGCTCTGATGGCTCCTTGAAGCCTGATGGGTGTCTTGATGCCACCCGATGGCAGCCAGATGGCTCCTGGGTGGGCTCAGGGACCCCAACGTGGCTTTGGGTTGACTTTTGGGACATCAAGTGCCCTCAGCCCTGCGCTGTGGGCTCAACACCAGGAGCTGGTCCTGGGGTGGTTGTGGCTCCCTGCTTCCCTGTGCCCCTCACCGTAGCCTCCGGTTGGTTTTCCATTGGTGTCTCCGGGTTTTTTGGAGATGCAGGAACCAAAGGACCCTCTGTGGCAAGTTCTGGAGGCTGTGTGGCCCCACCTTCTGGCTAACATGGCATGGCCTTCTTTGTGGGAGATGCTGTGGCCCTTGCGTCCTCTACCCATGGTCCCATGGACATCGTGCCACCTTCCCACCCCATCCAGCTGGGAAATATCCCAGGTTCTCCTTCCGGAGGCCGCACGGAGCTGGTGGGGCCGTTGTCACCCACACTTTTCCTGAAGGTGTCTCTCAGGAGGTCTTGCCCGTTGTTGGGTGCTTTGTCCCGATGGGACTCAACCCTCTTCCCCCAGAAGATTCCAAGAGATCCCTGGTTGTCCCCGTTCATTGCTGTTGGGGTGATGTCCTCCATGTTTAGGGGTGATGTCCCCCATGTTGAGGGGTGATGTCCCCCATGTTGAGGGGTGATGTCCCCCATGTTGGGGGGTGATGTCCCCCATGTCCTCAGCAGCTCCTGGGCCTTGTGGCCCCAGACCTCTGCCTCAGTTTCCCCCCTGTATGCCTTCCTGAACCCATCTGTTGGGTGGGCTGCTGTCTGTCGGGTCCCTCCAGCCGTGGGAGGGGAGGTGGGGCCTGCAGCGCGGGGGCCGCCATGGTGCTGGCTGTGGGCTGGAGGGGCAGGCGGGGGCGGCCATGATGCAGGCCGCGGCCTGGGGAGGAGGGAACAATGGGGGAGCTGCAGGGGGCTGGGGGGAACCCCGCTCCATCCCGTCAGCATCCCGGCACCCAGATCCTTGGGGTGGATCCGTCCCGAAGCCAATGAGGGGGATAATGGGATGGGGATAATGGGAAGGGGGTACTGGGATGGGGATACTGGGATGGAGATATCAGGATGGGGTTACTGGGATGGGGGTAGAGAAAGGGAGTACCAGAATGGGGATATCAGGATGGGGACACTGGGATGGGGGTACTGAGATGGGGGTACAGAGATGGGGGTACTGGGATGGGGGTACAGGGATGGGGATATCAGGATGGAGTTACTGGGATGGAGGTACTGGGATGGGGATATTGGGATGGGGGTACTGGGATAGGGGTACTGGGATGGGGATTCCAGAATGGGGATGCTGGGATGGGGATTCAGCATCTGTATCTGTACAGTAACTGGGATGCAGTTACTGAGATGGGGATACTGGGATGGGGATGCCAGGATGGAGGTAGTGGGATGGAGATACCGGGATGGGGATAACAGGGTGGGGTTACCAGGATGGGGGCACTGGGATGGAGATACCGGGATGGGGCTGATGGGGATAGAGGGGGTGTGGGTGCAGAACCCTGGTGCTGACCCAGCCTAATATCTTGTCAATTCTTCTACCCCCTCCCTGTCTCTCTTCCTTTCCAGAAGGTGATGCTTCCTACAGGAGCCGCCTTCAGATGGTTCCAGTAGGAACGGGAATCCCAAAGCTCTGTCATCCAAGTGCAATGTCACTGCTTGCTTGTGTTGTCTCAGGCAAGGGATTTTTTGGCTGAAATGAATGGATGCACCTGTGTCTCTTTAGAACCAAAAATATTTTCTCGCAAATCTCATTCCTGTTTTTATAATTTTTTCTTTTTTTTTTTTTTTTTTTTTTTTGCGTTCGTTTTAACATCTTCGAGTCCTAGTCAGACATTTAACTGCTTTTCAAATAATAATAATAATAATTAAAAAAAAATAATTAAAAGAAAAAAACAATGGATCTGTAAAGTACCAAGACTTAATAGACAGAGTATGGACAATCAGTTTCTTTCTGTGTTTTGGTGTTGATGTTGTTTATGTGTGAAAGATGCAGTACTTGTGTAGGGAATGTAAATTTACAGTAACCTTTTAAAATCTAGTTACTAATAAGCACTACTGTAATTTAGCACAGTTGTTTAATTGCACCCTCATTTATACTTTTTATTTGATTCTTTCCCATCATACAATAGAGTGGATAGTTTCTAGAATGCCTCAACTTCATGTTTATAAATGAGAATATGTTTAAAGCGATGTAGTATCCCTTTTCCTAGCCATTCACCTATGTGAGTTTAACCTGCAAGAGGTTGGGTATAAAAGGTGGAAGCAAAACAATTGCTGCACAACTGGCGGTCATCAAAAACAGGAAAAAAAGATTGGAAAAATAAAAAAGAGAAAAGAAAAGAAAAAAAAAAGGTCACTCTTAGTTCATTAACATAGAACAAGAAACACTGCGTACAGAAAAAAAAAAAACCAAACAAACCCAACAACAAAACAAACCAATTCTAATTGCAAGGGTTTACTCCTGGAAGTAATTTTGGTAAACTTCCTGAAGTTCAAATCAAAAATAAGAATAATATTGCAGGACCTGTGCTGAAGCAGTTATGAAAAGTGATATTTCTCTTCTGTTCAACTCCAGCTCTCTCTCCATCATTAAATTGAAATGCTGTTTGTAATGTTTTAGCAATCCAGGCTGTTTTTGTGAATAAAAGGAATGCATGTTTTGTGTCATGATTTACAGCTTGGTTATTTCTCTCCCAACCCCTCTTTGCCAGCCGGACGGGTCCCCTGATGGTGGAGAGGTCCCCGTGGCTCTGTCACCATCCCTGCCAGCCCCATTCCTGCTGGTGCTGGGGACAGGACAGGGTGATGAGCCCAGCTGGAGTCACCCTGGGTGACAAATCCCCGGGGTTAATCCTGGCAGTGGTTGGGCTAAACCAGCCCTGGCTCCTCCCAGAGATATTCCTGGCTCCACCTGCCTGGAGTTTTCCCCAGTAGCCCAACTCCTGCCCTGGGGAATCCCTGCCAGGCTCCTTTTGTGGGGACAATTCCCAACTGAGCTCCCAAAGGTGAGTGAGCTCCCGAGGCTGTGCCAGGGAGGGTTTCCCAGGAACTGGGGCAGTGGGTGGATAGATGGATGGGTGGATGGAGGGAGGGATGGAGGGAGGGATGGATAGATGGAGGGATGGATGGATAGATGGGTGGGTGGATAGAGGGATGGATGGATAGATGGGTGGATGGATGGATAGATGGATGGATGGATGGATGGATAGATGGATGGATGGATGGATGGATGGATGGATGGATGGACTGGGTGGGTGGATGGGTGGAGGGATGGATGGATGGAGGGATGGATGGATGGATAGATGGGTGGGTGGATGGATAGATGGGTGGAGGGATGGAGGGATGGATGGATGGATAGATGGGTGGGTGGGCTCAGCCATGGACAAGGCAGCAGAATGGCTGCTGGCACTCAAGGTGCTGGGGTGGGCTCCAAGCCAGAGGTTCTGGCTGTGCCACAGGGTCATGCCAGCCTGGGGGAAGAGGCAGACCTGGAAAAAAGCTGGAAGGAGGGAGTCAGAGCCTTTGTCCCTGGCTCCAGCCAGCCTTTGGGTCAGCATCTGCTGATCAGATGTGTGCCCAGAGCTGGGGGAACACAGGATGGTGCGTGGGCTCCATCCCCTCCAGCAAAAACTGCCTCAAATGCCCTCCCCAGCCATCTCCCACCCCACCACCCTCCCCAGCAGATCCCGGGGGGTTGGGAGCCCCCTGGGCACCCAGGGATGGCTGGAGCTCAGGGTGACAGTGATGGAGCTGGAGGCCAGTGAGGACAGCCAGACCCAGGAGTGTTGGGTGGCATGGCTGGTTCCCAGTTCCCAGTTCCCAGTTCCCAGTTCCCAGTTCCCAGTTTCAGCTGATGCTGCTGGGACAGCTGACATCAATCAGCAGGAATGTGGCTGGAGGGGTTTTAAGTGAAAAGCAGCCTGGTCCCTGGGGGGGCATTCATCATCCCCATTATCCCCTGCCTGCTGCTCCAGGTGAGGTGGGAGTTGGGCAGCAGTGGGGGGTGAGAGCCTTCAAGAAGGGGGAGGGAAAAGGGGTTTGGGAGAAAGGAAGGAGGCAGAGAGAGGGTGGGATTCAACCCCTGCCTGTGAAGGGAGGAGATGGGGAGGTGGGAGATGGGGGGTGGGAGATGGGGTGCTCCACCCCACTTCTGTCTCTCCCCAGGGCTGACCTGCATCCACACCTCCCAGGGGGACAACCCTGCACTCACCAATGAGCCTGCCCTGCTGATCTCCTGCCCAGGCAGGTAGGGCCTCAGGCATCCCCTGAGGGTGAAGCCCACCCTTTCCACCACCCTCATCCCTCTCCTCTCCACCACCCTCATCCCTCTCCTCTCCACTACCCTCAGCCCCATCCTCTCCACCACCCTCATTCCCATCCTTTCCACCATTCCCATGCTTTCCACCACCCTCATCCCCATCCTTTACACCACCCTCATCCCCATTTTTTCCACCACCCTCATCCCCATCCTTTCCACCACCTTCATCCTCTCCCCAACCCTCAGCCCCATCCTCTCCCCCACCCTCAGTGGCAGTGCCACCATCAGTCACAGCCCCTGTCAGGCTGTCACCACCACCTGTCTGGCTGCTGGGGGGAGATTTGGCATGGGATGATGATGATGATGATCCCCACACAGCACCAAGGGAAAACCTTGGTCTCTGCCACAAGGGCTGGCTTGGGGTGTGTCCCACCCTGCCACAAGGACTCCCAGCTTGGGTTACAGCCTCCATGTCCCTGTTCCCCCCCATCCCCCAGGCTGCAATTAGTGGCCTGACCGAGGGCTGAACCCCCCAGGTCCTTTCCCCCTTCCCAAGTGTGGGGCTGGGGCAGGATGCAGGAAGCACCAAACAAAACGTGGTTGAGCTGAGCTGGATGGCCCTGACCTGCTGCTGCCACCCCCCCTGCAGGGACACTGAGCTGGGGACAGGGGGGACAAGGAGAGGCTGGGGACTGGGCAAGGGGGACCTCGAGAGCCTGGGTGGTGGGATGGGAATGGCCACCAGTACCAAGTCCTGGGGGCTGCTGGGTGAGCCAGTGGATGAGAAAGTGGTGGGTGGG
>JAAWXA010000054.1:1507041-1551648 GCA_038090715.1 Florisuga fusca
TGTGCTGTGCTGGGGGGGGGACACACTGAGGGGCAGTGCGGGGGGATGCGGTGCGGGAGGCACTCGGGGGGGAGACGCTCCTGCTCGGGAGGCTCCGAGTGACAAACGCGCTCAGGAGCTGGAATTCGTTCCTGTAAATACGTTTGCATTATTTATTTTAAGCGTTTTTATAAATCATAATAGGAGAGACATCTGCTGTTAAAACTGCAAACTGCATTCCTGCCCGGGGCCAGCCGGGAAGAGGCTTCTCCCCGGGAAAACTCGGCAAAGTTTGGGGAGCAGGGAGGGATGGGGGGATGCGGGGGGGCGAAGGAGCAGGGACTGTGTCCTGGCCTGAGTTCAACACATTCCATCCCCTCCTTCCCCATGGCTTTTACTGGAACCCCCGCAGCCCCCCCGCCTCTGCTGCCTTCTGACACCTCTTTATGTCTCGCTTGATCATGAGGATGGCATCTTGCTCTCAACTTCCCCATGGCAGAAGAAGCTGGGACTAAACCACCCTGCTCCTCTGCTGAGATCTGCCAGTGGATGCTGGGGGGTCTGGTTTCCAGTGGGTGCTGGTGGGTCCCATTCCCAGGGGCTCTCACTCCCGGTGGGTGCTGGTGGGTCTGGTTTCCAGTGGATGTTGGTGGGTCCCATTCCCAGGGTCTTTCACTCCCAGTGAGTTGGTGAGTCCCATTTCCAGGGGCTCTCACTCCCAGTGGGTGCTGGTGGGTCTGGTTTCCAGTGGATGTTGGTGGCTCTCATGTCCCTGAGGGTCTGGAGGAGGGAGAAGCCCCTCTCTGCAGGCAGGGCTCTGGGGGTGGTGGCACTGCACAAACCCCCCTGTCCCCGAGCCTTGGTGGCATTTGCAGGTCCTGCAAAGAGCCCAGAGCTGCTGGAGATGGAGGTGGAGGAAGCTCGGGGTGACTCTGACTCACTGCTTGGCAAGATTAATTGCAGCCATTGCAGGAGGTTTATCACTGCCACCCCTGCTCCCCGCACCTTCTCTCCTCCTGCTGCTGCTGGCTCGCTCTGTCTGTGGGGAGTCGGGTGTGGAGCATCCCACAGGAGCTTTCTCCACCCGTGGAGCTGCCTGTGGCAGTGGTGGGATGATCTCCCTTCAGCACACCCCGGGGCAGCCCCTTCCATCAGCTTGGAGGGGTCACATCACCTTCTGCCTCAGTTCCTGCCCCCCTCAAGACAAGATCTCTGTGAGTTGGGCTCCAGCTGCCACTCTTGCCTCCTCATTTCCAGCCTACCATGGAAAGTGGGTGACAAAAACCACTCTCCAGGGCTCATCCAGACGTTCTCTCCATCCTGATGTCCTCTCCTGTCTGGCATCCTCAGCCCTCTGGTCCCCCAGCACTGACAAGCTCAGCAACTGTGATGAACAAAATCTTTTGCATAATCAATAATTAACGTCTGGGGTTTCCAAGCAGCTAATTAATCTCTTGGTGAATCATGAAAAAAAAAAAAAAAAAATCTAGGATAAATGCAGGAGGTTTCAAGCCAGGTGAGCAGAGGTTCGTGCTCAACTTAGGCTCTTCTGTCAACTCACCTCCTTCCTCCCCATCCCCAGAGAGCTGCTTGCTCCAAGTGATGCTATTCACTGCCAGGGAGTGGACAATATTGATCATAAATGTTTGCCTAATGAGATGCTATCTGCTTTCCAGCATCTGCAGGGAGTGACCTCAGAAGGCCTGGGGTCCTTTGGGTGAGCTTAATTGTCTGGCTGAGTCTCTGAGCTCTGGAGGTGAGCAGCCCTGGGCTTGGGTGGTGGGGTCAGGTCAGCCCCAGCCATCCTGTCCTGGGTCAGAATGGGGATACTGGAGGCAGGGAACAGATTTCACTGGGACACTCCCACCCAAAAGCTGGGAAATGCAGCACAGAAAAGATTCAGGCTCCAGGTTTGGGCAAAGATTTTTTTTTCAGAGGGTTTCTCTGGGTCACTGGTTACGTATTCAGGGGACCTCAGGGGCTTCGTGAGGTGAAACACCCCGTCCCCAAGAAATACCGGAGTTGAGAACCCCCCACCAAGTTCACAAGAAGCTTCAGCAGCAGCTGAGCTGGGGTCCACCAGCCCTGGGAGAAGGCTTTGATCCAGTTTCAGTGAACTGGAGGGTTGCAGAGTCCTTGAACGTCCTATTTCTCCTCTCACAGACCTGTGATACCTGGCAGATAAATCCCACATGCAGCCACAGCTCCCCAGTGGTGCCAAGGGCTCTGTAGGTCTCTGAGCAGGTCTCCAGCACCCAGGGATCTGTTCTGGCTCCGTGCTGGGTGTTGCTCAGCTCAGGTTTGCTGCAGTCCATCTCTCTGCGAGCAGGCAATGGATTTGCTCTCCCCAGCACTGGCTCCTCAGCTCGTCCCAGAATAGCCAAGTCACTGACTCGTGGCTCATTTTGAATGCTTGCCAAGCAGCTGCTGCTGTCCTTGACTTTATCTCTGCTCCAGTGTGGCTTTGCCCAGCTCCACAAGTTCACACTAGGAGACTCCACTCCCCCTTCCCAGAATAGAAGAGATGCAGGGCCCAGCGTCAGCAGTTTAGCAGCTGTGGGAAGTGCTGTCCTCGGGGCTGGCTGAACGGCCAGAGTCCTTCTGGCTAATGAGTAGCTCAAGATGAGACCTGGGATCTTCTGACCCCTCTTTGAAGTCTTGCCGGTGACTTCCAAAAAGCCTTCCTGGTGTGGTCTCACCTTGTACCAGCCCCAAAATTGGCTTTTGGTCATGGGAGTTGGTCCTTTCCAGCAGCTCCAAAGCAGCTCTCCCCAAGTCAGCTCTGGCTCTCTGTTGTTCCTCCTGACACTGCCTCTTCTCCATCCCTTCCCATCACACCTCCTACATCCCAGTCTCCTATCTACCTCTCCAGTGTCACTGCTTTCCCCCCCAGCCCCTTGGTCAGCCCTGGCTGAGGGGCAGCTGCAGCAGAAGGGACTCAGGGCTGATGGTGTGGATGGAAGGATTTGCTTCTGATTTCTGGCACTAACACCTCGTGTCTCCAAGCCCTCTTCATGCCGTTTTCATCCTGGAAAAAATGACAGCTCACCTCCCAGAGAGGCTTAACTCTGACTTTTGGCACTGGCTGAGGGGCTGTGAAATCAGAGCCCGGGGCAGGAAGCTCAGCAGCCACGGGAAGAGCTTGGTTGGGTGGTATTTGTGTTCCTCTGGAGATGCTGCATCCAGGCACTGCTTCCTGCAGGAGCAACACGGAAAAATCCGGCATGGTGGGGTTAAGGGATTGACCTGAGACCTATCAAGCCCCCTTGTCCATATTTATAACTTCCCAATGCTTCCCTACAGAAAGCTGAGCTCTTACAGACAGTGCCCACCCACCCCTTTTTTTGTTTTTTTTGTTTTTTCTTTCCTACAGAGTTGTTCCAGGCTTGGGGTATTCGTAGCCCCACGTTGGTCAGGCACCAACAGAGGGACAGGAATGTCTTGGACTGAGCTGATTCAGCTGATTCGTTCCCTCCAGTTCTTGGAGCAATCCGGAGTCTGGTGGGATGGGATCTGCTCCTCTGATTTCCTCCTGAGCAGACCTGGGCTGAAGGAGGTCAGGAGGGCTGAGGCCAGGGAGGGAGGACTGTGACCTCCTCTCAGCTGGAAAGGATGGAGAGGAGAAGAGCAGGGCTGGAAGCTTTATCCTGGGCAAGGCAAGGACTCAGGGGGACCTAAGAGCAGAACCTCTGAGGAGGTTCCTGAGAGGATGGAGCCAGAGCCCTGTGCAGTGAGAGACGGGGGGTTTAATATGAATTTAGAGAAGTTTGGGCTGGTGATAAACACCCTTTTTGTTCTCTGGGAAAGCAGGTTGCTCAGAGCAGCTCTGCAGGCTCCATCCTCTGAGGTTTTCAAGCCCCTGCAGGTCAGTGTGATCTTAGGGCTGAGCTTGCTTTGAGCAGAAGGTTGGAGCAGAGACCTCCTGAGGTCCCTCCCAGGCTGAAGGATTCTGTGACACTGTGACGAGGTCACCATGGCCCAGCAATGGTCCAGGACTGCTCCACCTCCCGAGGTGACTGACTCCAGCAAGCAGCTCTGGAGTTCCCGAGGGCTGAAAATGGGTGTCTGAGCCCTGGGTCTCCATGCACTGCCTTCCTCTGCTCTGCTACTGCTTGGAGCTGCTTTTTAGTCTCAGGCATCTCCCAGGGATGCTCCCAGGATGAAGGAGGTGGTGCAGCCACGGGTACAGTCACCTCCCAGCAGCATCAGGAGGAGGTCAGGCAGAGGCTCAGCTTGGCCAGAAGCTGCTTGGCAGGAGCTGGTGGCATCACCATGGCCTGAGGAGCAGTGGGTCCTACAGTGGGTGTGTGGGATTCCTTGCTGCTGCTGCTGAGTCCCTGAAGTCATGGTCAGGGCTAGCAGGGGTCAAACTGAGTCCCAGGGCTTACAGGGCCCAGAGAGACAGTGCTCAGAGGGGACCCAAAGGGTCTCTTTTATCTCCCCCCAGATGCCTGAGAGTGGCTTTCTTCTGTCCTCTGCTGTCCCCAGAGCTGGGACACAGGGCAGGGAGCTCTGCTGGAGGGTGAGAGCTTTCTGATTTCAAGCAGCCCAGGCTTTGGTCCTGCTGACAGCCCACTTGGTGTTTGGCTGCCAGGTGGGAACTTCTGGGCTCTTCCCAGGGCAAATCCTCAGCTGGCTTGGCAGGATCCTGCTCACCAGACCTCTGCCTGCTCCTGAAAGCCTTTTGGGGTGTATCTAGAAATCTTCATCCCCTCTATCAGCCCAGGTGGCTGCCCCTGGCTGTGCAGCCCAGAGGGGGAAATCTGTCCCCTGCTGTCCCCAGCCCTCAGCTGGGGCTCCTGCAGAGCCAACCCCCCTGTCCTGGGCAGGAGATGGTCAGAGCACCCTCCCCCAGCTGCACCCAGCACCCTTCCACCTCTGGATGTGCAGACCTCACCCAACAAGTTGGGTGTCAATACTGGGAGCTACTGGTGGGAAACAATCATCTTCTGGTCTGCTCCAGGGGCAAGAGAGCTGGGAAAGGGTCTGGAGAGCAAGGAGAAGGTCTGGAGAAGTTGTGAGGAGCAGCTGAGGGCCCTGGGGGTGTTGATCCTGGAGCAGAGGAGGCTGAGGGGAGACCTTCTGGCTCTCTGCAACCCCCTGAGAGGAGGTTGGAGCCAGGGGGGGTCGGGCTCTGCTCCCCAGGAACAAGGGATGGGACAAGAGGAAGGGCCTCAAGTTGTGCCAGGGGAGGTTGAGGTTGGAGCTGGGGAACAATTTCTCAATGCCTGGATTTAATGCTCTTAAAGGTCTTTTCCACCCAAGTGACTCCGTGGTTCCATGAATGATTCTCCTGCCCACAGGTGCTGCATGAGGCTGGAGAGGGCAGCACTAATCCTGGAAGGATGTCACAGGATCTCAGACTGGTTTGGGTTGGGATGGACCTTAAAGCTCNAACAGTGTGCCCAGGTGGCCAGGAAAGCCCCCATGTCCCTGGGAGGTGTCAGCAGGAGCAGGGCAGGGCTGGTCCCTGTGCTGGGCACTGCTGAGGCTGCACCTCCAATCCTGGGCTCAGCTCTGGGCCCCTCAGGAGCAGAAGGAGATTGAGGGGCTGGAGAGTGTCCAGAGAAGGGAATGGAGCTGGGGAAGGGTCTGGAGAGCAAGGAGAAGGTCTGGAGAAGTTGTGAGGAGCAGCTGAGGGCCCTGGGGGTGTTGATCCTGGAGCAGAGGAGGCTGAGGGGAGACCTTCTGGCTCTCTGCAACCCCCTGAGAGGAGGTTGGAGCCAGGGGGGGTCGGGCTCTGCTCCCCAGGAACAAGGGATGGGACAAGAGGAAGGGCCTCAAGTTGTGCCAGGGGAGGTTGAGGTTGGAGCTGGGGAACAATTTCTCAATGCCTGGAAAGGGTCTCAGGGCCTGGCCCAGGGGGATTCCCCATCCCTGGAGGGGTTTCCAAGCCCTGGGGATGTGGTGCTGAGGGACAGTCAGACATGGGAAGTGGTGGATTCCCCAACTCCAGACACGTTTAAGGCTCAGCTTGGCAGGGGCCATCTCACCTAAACTCTGTTCCTAGCTAGAAATCTTGGACTAGGTGATCCTTGAGGTGCCTTCTAACCTGGCATTCCCTGATTCTGTGATTCCATGGGTTGGTGGTGGCCCTAGGAGTACTGAGCTAATGCCTGGATTTAATGCTCTTAAAGGTCTTTTCCACCCAAGTGACTCCGTGGTTCCGTGAATGATTCTCCTGCCCACAGGTGCTGCATGAGGCTGGAGAGGGCAGCACTAATCCTGGAAGGATGTCACAGGATCTCAGACTGGTTTGGGTTGGGATGGACCTTAAAGCTCATCCATTCCCACCCCCTGCCATGGGCAGGGACACCTCCCACAGCCCAGGCTGCTCCAAGCCCCATCCAACCTTCAACACTGCCAGGGATGGGGCAGCCACAGCTTCTGGGGGCAACCTGGGCAATGTCAGCACCCTCACCCCAAAAAATTTCTTCCTAACATGTCCTGGGATATGTCCTGGCAGACAGAGAGTGGCTGGAGAGCAAGGCACAGTCACACACCTTGTAGTGTAACCACATCCCATTGGCTGCCTGCAGGAACAGTGCTGCTCCTCCTCACCAGGGTCTGGACATCTGTGGGCAAAATTATGGAGCTCAGGGCACACCAGTCACCCCATCTTCTTCCATCTATCCATCCCTCCATCCATCCATCCATCCCTCCATCCCTCCCTCCATCCATCCATCCATCCCTCCCTCCATCCACCCCTCCCTCCCAATTCCCCATCCATCCATCCATCCNTTTTGCCTCCCTCCCTTCCTCCCTCCCTCCATCCATCCACCCCTCCATCCATCCCAGCACCCAGGCACCCACCCGAGCTGCTCACCTCTCCTGCCACCAACATCCATCCAGGGTGCAATGACAGAAACTCTGTGAAGCTGGCAGGCAGAGCTGTTAACTGTTAACTGTGTTGCTTTACTTCTTCCCTGTGCATCTGCAGTCGCTGGGATTTGGGGGTTAATATTTGTAATATTTTTTTCATCAGAATTCTGGGGGAAGGCACGGGAAGCTGCCTGTCCCCATGCCTCCTCCCCTCTCTGCCCCGTGGCCATGCCCATGGGGACTCCAAGGCTGCTTCCAACAGAACCCCTGTGCCTCGACAGGAATGGGGGGGGATTCTGGGCACGAATTTGGTGGGACAAGCCCTGCCTTGGTGTGTTCCTAGTCCTGGCAGTGCCTGAAGGTCAGACCAGAGACACTTGCCCCGTTTGGGTGTGGGGTTGGCTCTGAAGCAGAGCTTGCTGGGCTCAGCACCCTGCACAGCATTCCCATTTAACTCCTTTTCTCTCTTCCTACCACCTCTGCAGCTCAGTTTCTCTTCCCAGTGCATCACCTGGCAGCTGCCCTGGGGAAGATGCTGTCCTTGGCCAAGGATGTCACTTTGGGCAGTGCCAGGTGGCTGAGAGCAGGAGGCAGGGGGAGCAGCCTCTGCCTCTCCAGAGCCTTCCCAGGGGCTCCCAGGCAGCAGTGTCACCATCCTCTGCTCCAGCACACCCTTGTCCCCGCAGTGTCAGCCACCTCGAGGGCAATCAAGCCTGCAGGAGAGGTCAGAGATCTCAGGGGGGTCCCCAGCAGTGCTGCCTTCCTGGGGCAAGCAGCTTGGGGGTGGTGTGAGGTGGCCCAGATGGCTTGCACTGGCTGCAGGGTGGCTTCAGGAGGGGTGTGAATGGCTGTGTCACCTCCCCCAGGGGGATTCGGGGTACCCCTGGCTCTCTGCTCTCTCTCCAGGTGCTCTCAGAAGGCACCACAAGCCCTGGGCATGCCCCAGGTCTGGGAGTCCTGGGAAGGTCAGTCTGGCCAGGGAGAGGGGAACCTCATCCCAGGTTCCTCCTGCCCCTCCTCACCTGGGCTCTGCGGGGTCAGGAACTGCATCCCCCAAGCCTCCTCCCTGCAGCATCACCTCCTGGGCCTCCCTGTGCAGAGTGGGCTGGCTGGGCTCTCCCTGGCCCTTATTTTCTTTCAGAAACCAGGTGAAACCTGGTAGATTTTAGGATCCGTGTTGGCAGAGAAGAGGGAGCAGATGGTGCCCTGAAATCCCCGTGTCCCAGAGCCCGTGCTCACCGTCACTTTCGAAGCTCCTGAGATATTTTTGGTATTATTATTTTTATATTTTTTTCTCCCCCTCCAGCTCCTGCTGAGCCTGGCAGGGACTGTAATTGCAGCTTGGACTGGCTGGAGAGGGCAATGCCCGGATGGGTTCCCTGCCTTTCAGGCTGGAATTGGGCCCTGCCATACAAAGCACAAAGCTCTTGCCTTTTCCTTCCTGTTTGCTGTGCTCCTTTCTGTGAAACCTTCCCCTGCCTGCTCTCTGCACGCTGGAAAAATATGTAAATACCAGGGCACAGGAGAATTCCTCCCTGGTGCCAGCTCGGCATCTGAAATCCCCATTAAAAATATATGTCCCCAAAAGTGCCCCTCCTGCACCGAGCCCGAACTCTCCTGGTGCTGGGGGGATGTTTGAAGCTGATCAAAGGGTTCCTCCAACACCCAGCACCAGAAGGGGTGACAGGGCTGTCCCAGCTAAATTAGCAGCAGGAGAGGGGGTTTGGGAGGCTGCACAAAACGGGCAGGACCTGCTGGATGTGGCTGCTGCTCCTGCAGGAGAATTGTCATCCAGTGCTGGGGCTGCCATGGCTCAGCCACGGGGAGCCCAGGGAGGGCTGAAGCCTCTGGAGCTGCACCCATGGGAGAAGAGGATGGAGCAGGGGGTGAAAGGGGGGGTGCTGGGCACCAGGAATAAGCAGATCTAGCAAGGAACCTTGAGAACTCCCGTCTCCCCCAGCCTGGCTGTGGCAGCCCCTCAGCAGCAGGATGGGGCTCTGCTGGCATCAGCTCCCTGCTCCTTTTCCAGGAGGTCACAGACTCAGAGAATCCCAGACTGGTTTGAGTAGGAAAATCACCCAGTTCCAACCCCCCTGCCATGGAAAAGGACACCTCCCACCAGCCCCATCCCAGCCTTCAACACCCCCAGGGATGGGGCAGCCACAGCTTCTGGGGGCAACCAGGGGCTCAGCACCCTCACCCCAAACAATTTCTCCCTCCCATCTCCTCTCCATCTCCCCTCTTGCAGCTGGAAACCCTTTCCCCTCATCCCATCCCTCCAGACCCTTGTCCCCAGTCCCTCCCCAGCTCTCCTGGAGCCCCTTCAGGCACTGGAAGGTGCTCTAAGGTCTCCCCCTTGCAGCCTTCTCTTCTCCAGGCTGAGCATCCTCAGGTCCTGTGCCAGCTGGGATGCAGGTTGATCAGGGCAGCAGGGATCCCAGTGCCACCTGCATCCTCCTGGCCCTTTCCATGGCACTGGGCTCCTGGGGAGTCAATCACACAGGAATTTGCAGCAAAATCTCCCCCCCAGCTTCGCAGGGGTTGGATGCTGTGCCATAGAGCCCAAGTCATGTAGGAGCACAACATGGTGGGTTTTTTTGGCTTTTTTTTTCTGGAAAACCTGTCAGTGAGGTTGGAGGGTCGGGGGTATGAAGGTTGGTGGTGCCTCGGGTCTTGGTGTCCTCCAGGAAGAGCCTCAGGGATGTGGCTGGGGCCAGGGGAGCTGCTGGGCACAATTCCCTCTCCAGGCTGGGGCACTGGGATGTCTCACAGCTCCAGCTGGTGAGAAAGGGCAACCCACAGAGAGGTTTTCTTCTTCTTCAAAGGACTCCAGTGTTTGGGCTGGAGCTTTCAAAGGAGATTTCAAAAGAGAAGATAAAAAAGAAAGTTAAAAGCTGCCCAGCGAGGGGTGGAAACGGGAACGTGGGGAGAGAGCAGGGGCAGTGCTGGCAGCAAAGCATCAGCAGGACACGGAGCAGCCAGAAGAGGAGGAGGAGGAGAACCTTCATCCCATGGCCAGGGCGTCACTTCCCATCCTCCTGCCGTGGGCTGGGTCTCAGAACCCCGACCCAATGAGAGGAGTGGGGCTGGAAGTGCTGGGGGAACCAGAACCTCTGGGGCTGGCTGGACCCCGGGAGGGAAGATGTTAATCAGCTGCAGCTCTTCCCTGCGAGGAGCCGAATGGAAATGAGATAATTAAGCTATTATTTAAAGCCGGGAGACGGTGGGGACAGGCCCGGGGTGGCCGGACTGCATTTTAATCAGCTGCTGGAAGTGCCCAGCCTCTCCTTGTGGCCCTGTCTCCGTGTCCCATGGCCACCCCTGTCCCCAGCCCCCCCAGACACTGGCCTCCTGCTGCCCCAGGTACCTGCAGGGTGCAGGTGTTCCTCCCTCTGACATTTTTTTGGGGGTTGTGGGTGGGCTGCAGGAGCCTTGCTCGTGCCTCAGTTTACCTGCTTGCTCTGGATGCTAAAATCTAGTGGTGGTTGTAAAGAGCAAGAGTGAGGATAAAGCCACCTAAGGAGAAGTACAACATAAAGGCTCCAGTGATGGTGGATGGATCTACCTCCAAACCAGGCCTTAGCATCTTTTTTATTTTTTTTTTTTTTTTTTTTTTTTTTTTTTTTTTTTTTTTTTTTTTTTTTTTTTTTTTTTTCTTTCTTTCTTTCTTTCTTTCTTTCCCTTTTTTTCATGGAGTTAGGAGGTGACCAGAAGAAATTTGAGTAATTTCTCCATTTACCCATCTCTGGAATCAGCTCTCAACAGGGTGGGGGAGGGCTCAAAGTTCCCTCCTGAGCTGTGGTGGGCCAGTGAATGTGTCAGGACAGGACAGGATTTCCTTCCTGCATTTCTTTGTTTTTGGTCAGGAATGGAAAAGAAAAACACGTCCCAAGCCATCCACGACAAGGGGCATGAACTCATTTTGTTCCCTGTCACAGGGACCGTCCTTCTCCCGGGTGGAAGAGCTGGTTCCTGGAAGCAGTGACCTCAGAACAGCAGGGAGAAAAAGGATGGTTGGTTGTTACCTCTTCCCATATACTGATGGGGATGGAGGTAAAATGGTGTTAGGACTTGGGTCTGGGTTCAAAAGGGACCTGAGAAGATGTTTGTGCTGTGGAGCATCCTGGAGAGGAGCTCCTTGCTGCAGGGGCAGTGGGTGCTGCCACTCTGGGGGGGAGGTGGGAGAGTTGAAAGACAGAAGGGAGAAGCCAGGGAGGACTCCAGAGCAGAAAGGCAGCAGCTCTCGAGCTCAGGAAACCCCATTCCATGAATATCTGGAGATCAGGAGAGCAAGGAAGCATTGCACACCCCAGCCCTGGTTTGCACATCCCTTCCCCAGGCACCTGGCCCTGATGGGAAGAGGGGAGAGGAGCAGGGGAACATCCCCGGTGTGCCTATAACCCAGCCCTCACCTTCTGAGAGGGTTTCTCACCCTCTGGTTCAGGAGCAGGTGGAAAGCTTGGTACAGAGTGGCCTTCAAATGCCTTACTCTTATTTAGGCACCTGATTCTTCCAGTTTCCTTTCCTTTGCTGAGCTGGGCCCTTAAATCCTGAAGACACTTCAGGAAATGTTATTGAGCACCCCCTCTTGGCAAAAGATCACCCCAGTTCCCTTCCACCCCCCAGCACCCAGGCAGGGGCTGGTCCTGCCCCGGGGGGGGCTATTTCCAAAGCCCAGCACTGAGGAGCATCACCCTGACCCCCCCCAAATCCAGACTCCATTTGCTTTATTTGCCCACAGCAGCAGGGTTTGTTGGGGTTTTTATAAAATATTTTGGGTTTGGTTTCTTTTCCTCCCCCCAGCCAGCTGCCTCCCCATTCCCAGGCCTGGGGAGGGACTTCGGGTGCAGCCACCCCATAAATAACTGCCACCAACACCTCGGATTTGTACACTGGGCCTGGGAAAATATTGCCTTTCCCCTTCTGCTCGTCCTTCCCCTTTTTCCCCTTCTCAGCTCTCGGGGTGAGGTGGGTGCCACCCTCTGTGCTGAGGTCCCTCTGGGTACGGTCAGGGAGGTCCCTGGGGCTCAGATCTGGGTGACACAGGTTGAGGCTTGGCAGCTACGTTGGAAGAGCTCGGTAGCTCGGAAACCATTTGAGGAATGAAGAAAGAAAATCCCATGGGATTCACAGAGCTGGCCCCAGGGCTGTCAGGAGGGGATGCAAAGTCAGGAGCTGCACATGGTGCCTGAGCCCCAACCAGTGTGAAATGGGGAATACAGGAGGTGCTCTTGGGCATTTATTTGTTACAGGAAACAATTTGACTTTCTTCTTCTTCTTTTTTTTTTTTTTTTTTTTTTTCTGCCTCAGGTTCCCAGGCAAGACAAAAATCAGCCAAGCAACCTTTCTCTGAGGGCTGAGATTTACCACCCCGTGACTCAGTTTCCCTAACTGTGCTCTAGGGGTAACAAACCTTTCCTGCCTGACAGACAGCAGCATGGGGAGGTTGGAGCACCTCTTCCTTGAGGCAAAGCTCCAACCAAGAGCATCCAGATGGGAAGAAAATCTTCACTCCCTTGTCTTTAATCCCGGTTCCAGGGGCAGATGTTTGCCATCCTGCTGGTGAAGGTGGTGTGGGACCACAGAGTCCCAGGCACTGGAGACAACACCACCTGGGGCCTCCATCCCTCCATCCCTCCATCCCTCCATCCCTCCATCCCTCCATCCCTCCATCCCCTGGGGCCAGCAAGGGTCCCGGGACCCAACCCAGTTTGTTCTGGAGGAGATGCTGGACTCAGAAGAAGCCCCCCAGTGCCTTAGTCTCTCTGCCTGAGGAGGAGCCATCCCGGGAGGGCAGCCTGCATTTGTAGAGGTTTATTTGAGGTCGCTCACCCTGAAGCTTGACATGGACCTGCAGAGCTTTTCCACAGCATCCCTTTTGGGGTGGAAGGGTGGCTGTGTGGTGAGCAGGGCTGGGGACAACACTGAGCAGGACCTGGTGACATCTCAAGGCTGGATCAGTGTCTCGGGGGTGGTGGGGGGAGCTCTGTGTCACATCCTGCACTGCTGGCACGGCTCAGCACCCTTCCAAGAAGGCCACTGGCACAAGTGGTCCCTGGTTCTGCTGAGCTGGGCTGGGGGGGCTGGGGGACTGCCTGCCTGCAGAGTGATTCCAGGGAAATCCATCCCAATCAATTCCCAGTGATTCCAGGCAAATCCATCCCAATGTCAGACGGCACCAAATAAAAGCAAACCCGCCTCAGTGCCCCAAGCACGTGGGAAGTTGTTTTCTCAAGGGTTCATCCAGGCACTGAGGTTCCCATTCTCCCAGCAGGAAGAGGAGAGAGGAGAAAAAAAAAAACCCAACAAAAAACCCAACAAAATGCAGGCACAAAGAAGCCTGAGGAGCAAAGTCTGGCTGGCGTGGGTGGGAAGGGGGCCAGGGCTGGGTGCCATGTGGTGGCAGTAATTTTCCACATGCAATGGATTAGGTGAGGCTCTCGGGCAGGAGTGAATTCTGGTTTGTTTTTTGGTGGTTGTTTGGGTTTTGTTTTGGGTTTGTTGTTTTTTTTTGTCCCCCCCCTTCTTCCCCACCTCCAGACGGGTGTTGGATGGCAGCCCGGGTGAGGCAAGATAAAGGTTTTCTCTATCAGGCAGCTGCTGAAAGGTCTCAAAGAAAGAGGCAGGGATTGCTCAGAAACCGTGAGAGGCAGCAAACCTGAAGGGTAAACTGCAGAACAGGTATTGGTGGCTGCCTTGAGCAGGTTCTGAAGGTCCCTTCTCTCCCTGAGCTGGGGCTGCCAGGGGCTCTCATGGGCAAAGCATGGCAGGGGGGGGAGATCCTCCTTTGGCATCTGGCAGGAGGCAGGGATGGGACAACCATCCCCTGGGATGGGATCACCCCGGATTCTCCCTCCATCCCTCCCACAGTCCCCGTGGCTGGTGGCTGTCCCGGGATGCAGCTGAGCCAAGCTCATTGCATCCCTCCTCACCCCCTCCTCCTCGTCCCCCACCTCTCAGCCTGGAGATACCCTGGAGCTGCCCCCTCCCCAAACCCTTCCTGCTCTGCATCAGCTCCCGAGGCTGTGGGACTGGGGTCGGGTGCAGGGCACACACCAGGGGCCTGGCCAGCTCCTTGTTGCCACGCCACGGTGTGTCACAAATCTAATCAGATCTCACGCTCCAGGGAGCAATTCCTTTCCCCATGGAAAAGCTGGAGATGCTTGCCCTGGGCCCCACACGTGGCTGCCCGCCTGCAGCACGGGGCCAGGGGGGCACGGGGGGCAACCCGGGGGGCTGCAGGCACTGCAGGGGCTGCTGGGCTCTGCCCCAAGACAGGAGGTGCTGGCTGGGCCACCCAGTGTGGCCACAGGGAGGTGGCTCCCCAGAGGACTTCTTGTCTCCTCCATCCCAGCCATCCAGACATTGCTCTATCCTCTCCTGCTCGTCCCATCCCATCCATCCCATCCCACCCATCCAATCTGATCCCATCCCATCCCATCCCATCCTATCCCATCCATCCCACCCATCTCATCCCATCCCATCCATCCCACCCCACCCATGCCATGCCATGCCATGCCATCCCATCCCATCCCATCTCATCCCATCCCATCCATCCAATCTGATCCCATCCTACCCCATGCCATCCCACACATCCCATCCATCCAATCTGATCCCATCCTACCCCATCCCATCCCACCATCCCATCCCATCCCATCCATCCCACCCCCTCTCTTTTACCCTGTCTCATCCTGTTCTCTTCCATATGTCTTCTGCCATCCCATCCCATCCCATTCCATCACCTCTGGCCATCTCATCCCCCTCTGCCTGTCCTGTCCCACTCTGTCCTCCTCCCAGCCACAGCTGTGTCACTCTCTCTGTCTCTGGGTGACCACCCTTGTGGCAGCCTCTGGTTCCCCAGGGCCACGTGTCTCTTTTCCATCCCCCTCCTGAGCTCCTCCCCATGCCACAGGCATGGAGCAAAGCCCCAACACTCTCCCTGGGTGAGCCTGGGGCAAGCAGCTCCCAGGGCATCCCTCCAAAGTGGATTTTCCTCCCCCCCCCAGGACCCTCTCTCTACAGCTCCTCTCCAATGTCCCCACCTCCTCCTTGTGTCATTTTCCACATCTCCAGCACTGAGTCACCAGCCAATGTCAGGCAGGGCTTGATTTACTCCAAATGAAGTGGCAAGGGTCGAATTCTGCAGCATGCAGGAATTCCTGGTTGGAGTGGGGTCCTAACCCCGGGGGAGGCAGGGACCAGGTTCTCCCCAGGCATCAGGATGCGGCCTCCTGTGGGATTTTTCCAGTTTCCCAGAGCAATGCTCCAGCCCTGCCCTTGACTCAGCCATTTTATGGCAGCTCCTGAGCTCACTGAAGCTGGCGCTGAACCTCGCTGCCTTTGATCATGACAAATAGGAGCTGGGAAGTCCAAATCCGTGCAAAGTCACCAGCTGCCCGTGAGGCTGCTGCTTTTTCAGGTTTCAGTCATCTGCCTGGTGCATGGCTGGGGCCTCTGCCACCCCCAGTGCTCTGCCCATCGGCTCCGTGGAGCCAGAGGATGCTGGTGGGACTGATCCTGCCCACGTCTGCCCTCACCTCTGTGGGAGGAGCTGAGCTGGCCCAGGGGATGCTGAGCGATGGTGTCTTGGAGCTCAGCTGCACTGGGGGATCTGCTGATGGCAGAACTTGTGCTTTTGACTCATTTCTTCCCGAGCAAGAAGATGTCCTGGGGCAGGTAGCCAAGGTTGCCATCTTGGTCTCCTGGGTGGAGGTGGGTGCCCAAGTCTCTGTGAGGCCACCTGTGTCACCCAGCATCTGCTTTCCCCAGGTATCCCTGCTTCTCCAGACAGCTCCGTGGCAGGGTGCCCCCTCTGGGGAACAGCTCAGGTTGGGATTTTCAGCCCCTGGGTTGGGTTGAAGGACTTGTCCCCAGGAGCAGGGACCTCTGAGGTCCAGGGTTCTTCTGGAGAGGCAGAGAGACCGGGGTGTCTGGCTGTGGGGTGCTCAGAGTGCTGGGGCTGGGGCTGTTCTGTCCCTGCTGTGCCAGCAGAGAGGGAACAACAGGCACAGAGGAAATCCTCAGGGCTCCTCTGAGCTTCAGTGTGGCACCAGCACCGTCCCCAGGGGCGGCGTGGGGTGTGCAGTGTGGGGTGTGCAGCAGGCAGAGGGGTGCCATGGGGAGGTGGTGGGATGGGGGGGGGCATCCATCCATCCTTCCATCCATCCGCTCCCCGCTCCCACTGTGCCTCGCTCTACTTCCCCAGCTCCCCAAGCTCCCTTCCCTTCCCCTCCGCTGCCTTTTATGCAGCTTGCCCAAGGCTCCAGGGCCTGGGGATCTTTCCAGGCTTCCCCAGCTGGGGTTTGGCAGCTCTAATTTTAGGCACTTCTCAGTTTTTGCTTTCTCGCCGCTCGGCTGAGGGGAAGCGGGGGTGCGGGGAGGCGAGCGTGGCCCTTCCCCACCCGGCTGCTGCCTTCTCCTTTGTCTCCCCTGCTCCCTCCTGCCTGGTCCCTGCTGCACCCCGGTGCTGGTGGATGGGTAATGAGCCCCTTTTTCCAGCCAGTGCTTTGGCAGGGGTGCAGAGGGGGGATGGATGTGCCCCCCAAGACTGTCCGTGGGGACGGTCTCCGGGTTGTGGCGCGGCACCCCATGGCACCCCAAAACCACATGGAAGGGCTCAGATCCAAGCACTGGGATGGCAGAAAAGCCCAGGCAAGGACATCAGAGTGGGCAGGCTTGAATCACAGGGACTACAACCTCTTTCACTCAGGCTGATCTCTGGGAAGGAGCTGGGGAACGCCTCGCTGCAGGAAACCTGAAAGCAACACACGAATCAGCAGCAGCCCTGAGATCAACCCATACCCAGGAAAGCCAGCAGGAGCTAGCTCAGCCCTGAGGTTCTCCCTCGCACCATCTTAGAGCTGCTGCAAAATCCCTGCACCTGCTCAGTCCTGGGCCAAGTCAGTAGTGCTGGAGAGCTGGAATTTCCAAGGACACAGAATCCCAGAATCCCAGACTGGTTGGGTTGGAAGAGAACTCCAGGCTCAGCCAGTCCAAGCTTTGGCCAACCCCACAGTCAGCTACTAACCCATGGCCTTAAGGACCAGCTCCAAATGCCTTTTAAATGCCTCCAGGGATGGTGACTCTGTCCTGGGCCATCCCCAGGTGGGCTGTGGGGTCCCAAGTCCCTGCCGTGTGACCTGGACACCAAAGCGGAGCACACCAGCACCCCCCTCCCCATACCCTGAGGGAAAGTATCTTCTGCAGAAGGGAAGGAGAATTTTTTTCTCCAAGGAAAAACAACAACAACAACAAGAAGTCAGGTGAGGAGGAGAGAGGAGGTGGTGACAGCTGGTGGGCTGTGCTGGCCAGGCTGGATCCTGCCCCCCGGGCACTGCTGCTCGCACACGCCAGGCGTGTTGGATTTTGTCCTACGTGTCTGATGGGCTTTCATCTTCCAACAGGGAATGGCTGAGGCTGGGGCTGTCTGAGTGGATTGCAAGCTGCCTGCTCCCGCAAGGGCTCTGCATCCCATTAGCCATAAACCTGTTCATGGCACACGGCTAATTCTGGCAATTTGTGACACGTTTATGCTGCCGATATAATAACCAACCCGCTGGCCTTAGTGGGGCTGGAGCACCAGGTCAGGGACAGCAAGCTGCAAATCAGACTCTTAGTGCTGGCCCTGCAAGCCCTCCAGCTGGGGACACGCACCCTGATCCAGCTGGGGACATGCACCCTGCTCTGGGACCCACTCCTCGGGTCCTCTCTGGGACACATCTCCAGCTCCAGGGACCTGTGCCCTGTTCTGGGGACACACACCCTGCTCTGGGGACCCACACCCTGCTCCTTGGGTCCTCTCTGGGACACATCTCCTGCTCCAGAGACCTGTGCCCTGTTCTGGGAACCCACACCCTGCTCTGGCACCCACTCTTTGGGTCCACTCTGGGACCACCTGCTCTTGGGAGACATCTCCTGCTCCAGGGACCTGTGCCCTGTCCTGGGGACCCACACCCTGCTCTGGCACCCACTCTTTGTGTCCTCTCTGGGACCACCTGCTCTTGGGACACATCTGCTCCAGGGACCTGTGCCCCACTCCAGCTGGGGACACGCACCCTGATCCAGCTGGGGATCCACATCCTGCTCCAGGGACCTGTGCCCTGTTGTGGGGACCCACAGCCTGCTCTGGGGACCCTCACCCTGCTCAGGCCAGGGCTGCTCCCTGGTCCAGGCTCTGGGATGCATCCTCACCCTCTCTGCTCTCAGAGCCCCTCAGCAGCCCGGGGGGTGGGGGTCTGGCAGGGTCCCCAGGAAGCAAAGCCCAGAGGGTGACAGGCAGCTTAGTGGCTCCCCCCGGGCTGGCACCCCTCTTGTCACAGGTTTGCAGGACTCAAATCCGTCCTTATCAGAGGTGGCAGTGGGGCCCTGCTGGCTCCTCTCCCCCTCTCCTCTGCCTGCAGCCAGCTGGGGGGATGCAGCTCTGGCTCAGCTTTGCTGCCAGATGATTCTGGGCATGGCCACAGCCGGTGGCAGAGCTGGGGACACGGCGGGAGGGGACACAGTGCCAGCAGCTGGGCTGGGACCCCCTGCCTGCCCAACAGCCTCTCCTGGATGTCTCTGCCATGGTGTGTGGGGGTCCCCATGGAGTGTGGGGGTCCCCATGGTGTCTCTGTGTCCCCATGGTGTCTCTGGGTCCCCATGGTGTCTCTGTGTCCCCATGGGGTGTATGGGTCCCCATGGCATGGGTGGGCTCCCTGCTGACCCCACTGTTCTGCCTCTGAGAAGCCCTGAGCAGGCAGGGGGGCCCTAGGGGGGACAGGGATGCACCCACCCTGTCCCAGGGAGGGGGTGGAGGGCTGGGGATGCTCCAGGGCCTCCTCTGCAGGGCCCACTGGGAGCATCTGCAGAGCTGATCCACACACCTGGCAGGATTGTGGAACTGTGGAATGATTTGGGTTGGAAGGAACCCTAAAACCCATCCATTCCCACCCCCTGCCATGGGCAGGGACCCCTCCCCCAGCCCAGGGGGCTCCAAGCCCCATCCAACCTTCAACACTGCCAGGGATGGGGCAGCCACAGCTCCTGGGGGCAACCTGGGCCAGGGTCTGAGGTCACCCCAAAGATTTTCTTCCTTCTATCTCACCTCAATCTCCCTTCTTTCAGCTTGAAACTGTTCCCCCCTCACCCCATCACCTCATGCCCTTGTCAAAAGCCCAGTGAAAAGGATGGAGAGGGATGGCTGTGCCCAGCTCAGGAGGGTCAGGTGGGTGTCTGCCAAACCCTGTCTCCTCAGGGGATCCGTGGGATGCCCGGGATGGGGTCTGTGCCCTTCGGAAGAGACCTCTGTGTGGGAGTTAGCTTTGGGGAGAGCTGCTGGAGCAGAGCTGCCCCCATAGCCTGCTCCTGACACAGCTCACCAGCTGCCAGGGCCAGCAGAGCTGTGACAAGGGCAGTGTCCTCCCCAGCACTGGAGCTGACACACACTTCAGTCCCACCAGCCTGCCTGGACACTTGGCTTGATTTTCACAACCCTTCCCAGCGGGATCCAGTGTCATCCCACAGGGCCAGAGGCAGGGAAGAAGGGAGGGGGGGGCTTTGGGAGATTGCTTATCCCCCTCCTCACCTCCAGGTGAGGGCAGGGTCAGAGAGGAGAGAAGGGGAGGAGGTGACTCGGAGGGACCTCAAGACACATCCCTGAAGCCTGTGCACCCCTGGGGACTCACCCGGGGGGGTGCCCAGCTCCAGCACCACGGGGACCCAGCCTGTTCCCTGGGATGGAGCAGGGTGTGGAGGGATGAACAGCTTTGAGCAGTCGAGTTCCTTCACGGACAAGCTGACAAGTTTCAAAGAGTGAATGTGCCCCCCAGGATGGAGCCTGGGGAGATTTCCAGCTCTGCTGGGCTGGCTGCTCCCAGCTGGTCTGCGTGGCAGGCAGGGAGCCTTGGAGAGAACCAAGATAAAGCTGCAGAGAGGCCAAGCTGCCCACCAACTGCATGGCAGAGGGAGAAGAAAGGAAGGAGTGAGGTTGCTGTGTGTGTGGTTTTGGGGTTTTTTTGTTTTTTGTTTTTTTTTTCCCCATCAGATGGCCCATCATGTCCCCTCCTGCAGCCACCACCACAGAGTTACTCCAGGTGAAGGTCAAAGCTTTCCTGGAGAAAAGTTCCCCTGGGGTGCTGGAGGAGTTGTGCAGAGCAGTGCAGGAGCCCCCGGGTGCCCACTGGTGTTAGTGGGGTCTGTGGTGGCAGCAGGGTGCATGGTGTGGGGCAGGGCAGCCCTATGGGGTCAGGAAGCCCTGGGGAGGGACAAGAACAAACCCAAGTCCTGCCCTGAGGGTGGGTGAGGTGGTGGGAAATGGGCTTCTGGGTGGGGTGAGAGCATCGGGGCTCAGCAGGACACATTTGGGTCTTTGCCTACAGGAGAGGGGAAAAGATCCTTGCTCTTCCCCTCATCCCATGCCCAGTACTGGGAGCTGATGGGGCAGATTCAGGCTGAATGCACCTGGGGAGGTGGGTTGCCCAGAAACTTGGCTCTTTGAATGATTTTCTATTTCACTCTGCTTTGTAGCACTCTGACCTGGACCTTATTTTCTCTAGGACAACCCTGGAGCTGCTGACCCACAAGCTGCAGTGTGAGAAACAGATTGTGGTGATGGATGGATGGATGGATGGATGGATAGATGGATGGATGGATGGATGCCCACCCAGGATGTCCTACTGATGTCCTGCTCTCCAGGTACTGTCCTCTCAGCCCCAGTAACTTTAGGTCCAGTTCTGCCCCTTAAAACCCCTCCCCTGACAAGTCTGGATCATCATCTTCTCACCACCCCCAGAGCTCCCAACTTCTTTCAAAGTCTGGCTCCACCCTGGGTACCACCAGCCCTACACCTGGGCTACTTCAGCCTCGGATGCAAGCCCTGCCCTTGTCCCATCCCCTGGTCCACAACCAGGACTCCCCATTGTCACCTAGACCACCAGGGTCCCTGCTGCAGGACCGTGTTCCCTGCAGGGGAAGGGCAGGATGGGCTGGTGGCTGGTGCCAGGCACAGGCTCTGTCCCAGCAGGAGTGGCTCCCCAGCAGCATCTGTCACTGGCAGGCCCTGGCAGCAGCCTCTGAGGAACGTGAACAGCACAATATTAACAACCTTTTAAAGAGCTGCCAGTGTGTCCTGAGTCCCTGGTAAGTTCTGCACGTGGCCTGTCCACCCCTGAATGCAGCATTCACAGGAGGTGCCATTGCAGCTTTAGGTGAGCTGTTCCTTTCCCCTATCCAACTCCTGCAGTTGGTGATTCCTCCTCTGGGCAAGAAAAAAATAAAAAAAAATCCCACAGAAGAGGGGGATTCATTCTCCTTGAAAATCATCCCAGCTTTTGTGTTCCTTCTCCAGGGAGCTACCTTTGTGCAGAGTGGATGTTGGACCAGGGATGTCCCGAGCTGGCACAGGGTGGTCTCTGGACCTGCTCCCAAATCGCTTTGTGCATGGATGTTGTTTCTGTGCCCTGAGCACCCCCTGGGGCCAAGGCAGCTGGAGATAAGCCAGGGGAACAAGCCCCTAGAGGGGTGCCATGTCATGGCTAGGGTGGTGGGAGGAGAGGGGGCAGGGGAAGGTGCCATCCACAGCTCTGGTGGCTGCAGCCCATCTGCAACCCCGGCTCTGGCCTGAGCTCAACCTGCAAAAACCAGTTACTCCATTTTATGGTCACAAAGGCACCAAGGGGGACCCAGACCCAGCTCAGGGCCTCCTCCTCTTTTTCACTCAGCAGTGGCAGAGGCAGGCACAGGGCAAAGCAGCAGGGAGCAGCCACCCTGCCAGCAGGCTGCAGGGGACGTGGTTTGGGCAGGGCTCCCGTGGGGACATGCTCTGTTTGGAGGTGCTGGAGTCCCCCACCCCAGAGGTGCTCAGGTGCCAGTGAGCAGGCAGGGGACCTGACACCATGAGCTTTTCTCTCTGGGGAGACAGGAGCTGGCTGCTCTTGGAGCCATTCGGGTGCCTGGTACTGCTCTGTGCCCAGGCACAATCAGGTGACATCTAACAGACTGTGGATGGGATGTCGGGGCAGCAGCACCTCCAGCACCACTTTGGAGGATGCTCACTTGGATATTCACAGGACCCTGGGAGATCCAGGTGCTTCCTGGGGGTCCTGGTAGACAAGAAGATGACCATGAGCCAGCAATGTGCCCTTGTGGCCAGGAAGGCCAATGGCATCCTGGGGTGCATTAGAAAGGGTGTGGTTAGTAGGTCAAGAGAGGTTCTCCTCCCCCTCTATTCTGCATTGGTGAGGCCGCACCTGGAGTATTGTGTCCAGTTCTGGGCCCCTCAGTTCCAGAAGGACAGGGAAGTGCTTGAAAGAGTCCAGCGCAGAGCCACTAAGATGATTAAGGGAGTGGAACATCTCCCTTATGAGGAAAGGCTGAGGGAGCTGGGTCTCTTTAGTTTGGAGAAAAGGAGACTGAGGGGTGACCTCATCAATGTTTTCAAATATGTAAGGGGTGAGTGTCAGGGAGATGGAGTTAGGCTTTTCTCAGGTGGTGACCAGTGATAGGACAAGGGGTAATGGGTGTAAATTGGAGCATAGGAGGTTCAAGTTGAATATCCGAAAAAATTTTTTTACTGTAAGGGTGACAGAGCCCTGGAACAGGCTGCCCAGGGGGGTTGTGGAGTCTCCTTCACTGGAGACATTCAAAACCCACCTGGACACGTTCCTGTGTGATGTGCTCTAGGTGGCCCTGCTCTGGCAGGGGGGGTTGGACTAGATGATCTTTCGAGGTCCCTTCCAACCCCTAGGATTCTATGATTCTATGATTCCTGCTCCCCCGGCATCACAGCAGCAGCCTGTGGCACAGCCAGCTGAGAGCAGCCAAGCATCCAGCTCTGGGTCTCTCTGGAAAAACATCCTAAATGATGGAAAGACCAATCCCCAAAGCAATAACGAATCACTGCAGTCCCGGCTGAGGTGCTGACCACCCTGTGCTGGTGTGGGCAGTGTTTGTCCAGTGCCACCCTGGCACAGTGGCACCAGGCTGAGGTGCAGGAGGGAGTTCCTGCTTCAACCTGATTTTCTTTGGAAGGGGCAGGTCCGGGTCTGGATTCTGGGCACCTGCAAAGGACAAGCCCGTGGTTCTTGTAGGTGGTGGCAGGCGCTGAGGTGACCCAGTGCGTGCAGAGGGGTTGGCAGTGCCATCCCCTGGGGCAGGGAGCTGGGGGTGAGGACCAGGAGCAGGCAGAGCCTCTCCGGCCATGCGTGCGTTTCCATCAGCAGTCGCCTGGGCAACTGCGAGCAAGGAGCCAGCACCGGGCTGGAGAGCCATTGTGCTGGCTCAGGGAAGGCTTCCCAACCCTTTCCCCTCAGGCAGGGGGCTCCACAAACCAGCCCAGCGGTGGGCAGCTGGGTTATCTCAAACCTTGGCCTGGGTTATCTCAAACCCCCAAGGCGGGCTGGGACGATGGGGAAGGAGAATCCCCCTCCCTCGAGAAAAAGCTGCCAAAAGGACAGGAACTGAGCCTAAAAGGGGTGGCCCAAACCAGCCCCAAGCAGCAGGATGAACCCGGTCCCCAACCCTTTAAATTTCACCCTCCGGAGGGAGAGGGAGAGGGAGAGGCTCCCCTCTGCGTTACTACTCGTAGTAAAGGTGTTCGTGTGTGTGCAGGGACGGAGCAGCAAAGGCTTAGAGGGAAAGGGCTGGATTTCTGCCTCTGGGCAGCCAGACCCTCTGGGTGTAGCTGATGGAGCTGTTGTCCCTGTCCCTGTGGCACCTGCTGGCCCTGGCCCTGCCCGAGGCTCCTCTAATGAGCTGCAGCCTCTTGCTCGGGGTCCTGCTCCCCCCCCGGAGCACAGGGACTCTCCAGGCTCTTGTGCTTAGCTCAGCCCCACGGTTTAAACCCCTGCCAAGAGAAATGGAAGAATCTGGTGCAGCCAGGCCTGGAAAAAAAAAAAAAAACCAGCAAGGACAAGGCTCTGGTTAACCCTTCCCTTGCCTGCCCACGCTGCTCCCCTCTCCTCCCTCCTGGAGCAGCCCCCAGCTGGTTTCACAGCCCTCCAGGCTCGTAGGGGGTTCTCCACCTCTGGGGAAAAAGCAGCTTTGCTGGTGAGGTTGCCTAGAATGCCCAGAGATGGAGTATTCCCACGGCTCTTGAATGTGTGCCCCCTTTGATGGCAGGAGGGCAAAGGGCAGAGATCTGGAAAAAGGAAAAGAAAAGCAAAAAAAAAAAAAAAAAAAAAAAAAAAAGAAAGAGGAGACATGGAGAGGCCAAAAAAAAATTAAAAGCAATTCAGGCAGGAGCTTCCCTCAGCCTCTCTAAAATACAGTTCACGTTTGCTGCCAGCCTGGGGCTCAGATCACATTCGACGTGAGGTGCTTTCCCCAGCCCGGGTGTAAATTCTGGAGCCTGGGATTTGCACGGCGTGATGGGAAAGAGCTTAAGAGGGGCCCGGGGAGCTGCAGAGGAGGCGGCTCTGCTATCTGGCTACCGCAGGGGCTGGCGATGCACAGACATTTCCAAGGCTATTTGTGAAGGTGAAATGGTCTGTAAAGATTCCAGGACACCATGTGGCAGGAGGGTTAGCAGGGCTTCTCCTTGGGTGTTTGCAGAGATCTGCGGGGCTGGGGGGGAGGCTGTGCGTGCAGAATGCCTGGCGGGGAGCAGAGCATCTGCAAATTTCAGCTTAATACGCGGCATAATGAGACATGGAATATTATTAGCCCTGCAGCCATCCCCCCCCCCTTCCCTTTCCCCGCCCCGGCGGCGATCTCTGCAGCTCCAGTTGGTTTCACCTTCTCGGGGCTGGGACCGCAGGAGCCGCCGGTGGGGGACAGGCAGCTCCAGGCAGCTCCCCGGCCTCTCAGAACGGGGCTCCCCCAGCGCTCGGAGCAGCTTCGTGCTTTGGATGCTGCAATGAGATCAGGTTTATGTCCGACCCACTGGCCCTACCCCAGCCCCGACCTCCCTGACCTTTTCCTGCAGAGCCCCGAGCCGTGGGGACTGCTCCTGGAGGGTGGTTGTACAACCCTCTACAACCTCCAGCCTCCCTCTACAGCCTCCATCCTCTACAGTCTCCATCCTCCCTCTACAACCTCCATCCTCCCTCTACAACCTCCATCCTCTACAACCTCCATCCTCTACAACCTCCATCCTCTGTGACCTCCCACCTCCCATCCCCAGCCTCCACCCCCACCCAGTCATCAGGACCAATCCTGTGGATACTCTCCACCGGGGCAGAAGGTTCCAGGAGGGCACAGGCAGCACAGAACAGGGTTTTGTTTTGTAGGAATGCCAGCATTTGTGGCTCTTTGTGGAGAGGAGAGTGTCAGGGTGCTGGACCCACCAGCACTGCCCAGGCACAGACCCATGCCAGCTCTGAGCTCTCTTCTCCTACAGCTTTTGCTCCTCCAACCCACCCCAGAGCAGAATCTCCAGCTCATGGGTCCTCCTGCGTGCTCAGTACCTCTTGTTTTTGGGGCAGAGAGGAGCATATCTGAGCCCTCTGAGCCCTCTGAGGTGGAAGGAGGCACTGGGCAGCAGGAGGGGCTCTGCCTGCTGCAGGGTGGGTCTCCATAAGGAGGCTCCTAGGGTCCTGGGTGTGACGTGAGGCTCTGGGAAATCCTGGTGCAGGTCTGGGCTCAGCCCCCAACAGTCCTGTGACTGCCTGGGGGGCTCCGGGCACCACCAGCCCTGGCCCAGGGGGAAGGTGAGGAGCGAGTGGAAGGGGCACCGAGGGCAGCTGGGGGGGCACCCCTGTGCCTGGGATCAGCCCTTCTGTGGGCTTGGACACCCACACGTGTGTGTTCAGGGGTCTGAAGGCACATCTGGGCGTGTGTGAACGTGTGTGTGGGTGAGGACAAGGAGTGTGTGTCCCTGTGTCAGGTGTGTGCAGACACCCGTGCACCCTGGGGTACCCTGGGCAGGGCACGGGGCAGGGGTGGGACACGTGTGGGTGCAAGGTGGGTGCTGAGACTGCTCATGGGAGCAGCAGCCTCGGGGGCTGTTTGTCCCCTGCTTTGTGGCCTGGCTGGTGTACGGAGGGACAGGAGGTGACAGTCCCTGGAACCTCATGGGGCAGGAGGGGCTGCAGGCCAGACCCTCAGCCGGGTGCCCCCTCTCCTCCATCCTGTGCTGACCCACACGTTTGTGTGACCTTGTCACTGTGGCTGAGCAGAACCTTCCCTTGTTTTGCCTGGGGTATTTTTCAGCCAGATCAGCTCCCCTGCCTGGCTCAAAGCTGGCATTTGCTGCCAAAGGTATGACAGTGACAACTGCAGCCAGGGGCACCCCCCAGAGATGCTTGGAGCTGCCTGTCCCTTGCTCTCACCATTTACTGTGCTATTGAAATATTTTCAGAAAGCAGAAACAAAGCCTGGAGAAGGTATAGCCCAGGCAGAAGCTGTTAGGAATGCTGTTATACTAACATTAACTCCTGATGCTGCTCATCTGTACCAAGGTCAGATTCACAAATTAGCAGGTTAGCTTCAGTCCCAGCCTGAAATTAGACCTGAGATTATTTATTAGTTAAATAATCACTTTGATGCAGAAAGAAATCCGGTCCAAGTCCTTGTAAATCCTGCAGAAGGGTCGGAGAAGGTGGCTCTGCACTTCACCGGGGAAGAATTTGACCAAAGCAATTCAGATCTGCAGCGTGGAGCTGGTTTCAGGTTTGAATGGTGAAGGGAACTTGTCACCCCCTGCCCAAGCCGTCACCTCTGAGCTGATTTGGATGCTGCCATCCCAGTCGTGGTCCCCAGCAGATGTTACAGCACAGTGCTCACCTCTGCTGCAACAAGCCAAGGTTTGAGGCTTCTCGTATCCTGGAATTGACTGATGACTATTTCAAGTGTCTCAGGGCTTGGAAACCCAAAACCCACTTTAATTTTATGAGTAATTTTATGGGACAATCTTTAGAGCCGTGAAAGCTGGAAACTTTTCCTTCAGGTACCTTGACCTTATGGCTGCTCATCTATCCGTGCAGGAGCCCCTCTAGACTTTCATCTGATCACCCTTGGATCCAGAGCTGTAAAAGGGACAGGATGTCTCTCAGCTAATAAAAACAGGGAACCAAGGGAGAAGGCAAACTGGAGACAGAGGCATCGTGAGTCCTCCCCTCCTGCAGCCTTTGGAACGTCAGGGAGTGGGGGCTGGCATCTGAATCAGCAAGCAGATGGTGAGGTCCTGCAGGCCCTGAGCTGCATCAGGAGGGCAGCTGGGGCTCAGAGCTTGCTGCTCACCCAGGCCCTTGGCCAGCCCACCTCCACGTGGGAGGGGATGCAGAGCTGGCAGGACGGGTGGCAAAGGGCTCCCGGGGTCAGAAGGACAGCTTGGGAGGGTGTTGAGCACCATGAGGTATGTGGAGGCTAAAGGAAGAGCTGGCATGAGCAGCTCCTAGAGCCAGGCTCCAGCTCTGCTGGGGCTCCCAGGGCTCCTGCCCGTGCAGCTAGGTGTGCACACCTGCATGGGGGAGTGAGTGCTTACCCACCTGCCTGGGTGGAGAAGATGCTGAATTAGGAGAAAATGCAGATATGCTGCAAATGGAAGCAGGGCAGACCTTGGCTACAGCCCCAGGGGAGGAATGATTGATCTGTTCTCCACTGTCCACACACTGAAGTCACTACAAATCAGTGCCAGGAGCAGGGGCTGCAGGGCAGCATCACCACTGGGGACCCGTCCCCCTCTGGCAGGCATCAGCACCAGGCACAGGCACCTCTTGGGTCTCATTTGCTCCCAGATGTTGAGATGCAAACACCATTTCACCAACCCCAGCATCTTAGCAAGCCCAGCCCTGTCTCTGAGCTTTGCATCCCTCAGAACGTCTCAATCTCTGCTCGTCCTTTCCAGCTGACTCCAGCATGACAACAGACATCTACTGAGAACTTTGCCTCAAGACACAAACTCTTCCTTCCCCCCAAAACCTCTCTGCTGAGGGGCCCAGGAACGTCTCCGACAACAACCAGCAACGTGTCATTTGTTTTTATTACTCTGGGAGGGCAAGCTGCTGTGCGTGACCAAGGAAACAGAGAGCTGGCTGCCCTTGTGAACTTGCTGAGTGCCTGATGGGGAACGGGAGGAGAGGAGAGCTGGGGGAGTAGGAAAAAAAAAAACATTACTTCTCTCCTGCTTATTGGCTGAGGCAAGATTGATTGACTGGACTTGCGATAGCGTAGCATGCACCGAGGTAGGCACGAAATTGTGGTGAGCAGCAGAAAAGCACTGCCCGTGTGGATGAACTTAATGGGAGGAAAGACACATGGGCCGGGGCACGGGTTTGCCTTCAGCTGTGGAAGGCTGGGAAAAGGAGGGGAGCACGACCCGGAGCATGGGGGAGTGGGGTGGCACTGACTGGTCACTGGGTAGAGTAGGGCTGGACTCCTCCTGTCTCCCCTTTTGATGGCTCCAGTGTTTATAGCCACTGCTGGAGAGAGAAAAGGAGACTTCTAGGATGTCCTTCACCTCAAATCAGCAGAGAGCTGTGTCCAGAGGTTCACTTTGTTGAAGCTCTACCCCGCTGATGAGGTGCTGGGTTCTCTCCTCAGAAAGGGCAGCTTCAGAAAGGACTTGAAGAACGTGGGGCTTGGGGTTTTTTTTTGTTTTTCAATTTTTTTTGGAGGCATTGAGAAAACATCATGGTCCTGGCTCAAAGCCTGAGGAAGTGGCTGGGGGTGGCCATCATGTATGGCACCGTGCAGATGCCAGCTGGAGGGTTAGTAGAGGGTTCAAGGTGAGGGCTTGTGAGGAGAAAAGCAGCTGGAGGTGTCTCATCAGGACAGGGCTTCTGGTGACACAGCCAGGTTGATACAAACAGCTCAGTTTTGCTGGAGGGTAAAGGCTCCAATACTATTTCCCACTGCCAGACACTCAACCCAGAATCAAGTCCACGAAAACCATGGAAATTACTACTTCGTGGGCAATTTTTGGTTCAGAAAGCTTCAAAAATGTGCCTTGCAATTCACCTGATTTCGATCCTCTCAAACTTCAGTTTCCCAAAACAGAGGGGAAAAAAAAAATAATCCCGTTTCAGGGAGAACATTGCTAAAGCAGCATTTCCCTGCTGCTGACCTCCGCGGTTTGGATGTCTGCATGTTGAGAGGGAGCCCACGGCAAGGCAGAGGCAGAAGGAGAGGTTGAGATATTCAGGATGCCAAGGTGATAGGGGGCTGGGCTTGGAGATCCCAGCCGGGGCAGGGGGTGATGTGAGCAGGGCCAGGGACCTGCGTGGAGCAGCTGGTCCCTCCACCAGCCCACACGTTGCTGGCCCCGCAGCTTCCTCCAGCAACGCCTTCTGCAGGCTATTTTTATGCTGTGTGAAAAAGCCTGGCTCTCTGCAGCGAGGAGGAAAAGAGGGAGAGAGGGAAAGCGAATAATTAGTGAAGGTCACGGGCAGCCCTGCGCGCTGCTGGGGCAAGTGCGGGAAGAGCCGCAGGGGATGGAGCCGGGGGGGGTCGGGGCAGGAGGTTTGGCTGGGGTGGAAAACGGTGGTGGAGAAGCTCCATGTTCCACCTCTGCCTTCCCGGGGAACATCCAGCAGCCCCGGCCCTGCCAGCACGGGGGAGCGAGCTGGCAGCCCTGCACCTCCTCCTGCTCTCCGGCTGCTGCCGCTGGCTGCTCCCAGAGCATCAGCCGCTACACGGACCGGAACCGGGATTTTATACACCGCATAAAAAGTAACGAGCACTCTCTCCCGCTAACTCGCAGTCAAATTGTTATGTGCATCTCTCCTCTCCGCAGTGGCAAAAGGTTCGTTACCCGGGAGAGCCCAGACAGCTCCTCAAGGCCAGACACAGCTCTTTTTTTTTTTTTTTTGTTCCCAACTGGAATGGCTGAGAGAAACAGTGCCAAGCACCCCGCCCCCAGGATCTGGCCAAACCCACAGTCCTTTCTGCCCCATCCCTTTCCCCACACTCTCCTCCTCCACACACGGCCTTCCCGGGAACAACAGGGAAAGGAGCCCGCGGAGGATGCTCGCAAACATGGGATCTGGACCACGCTTGGCTTTTCCTCACTTGAGTGAGCTGAATGAAAAGTCGCCCGGGGTGCTCCTCCCCTCCGTGCGGGGTTTGGGAGCTGAGGATGGGAGCTGGGACAAGGGAAGAGCATCCCGCTGCCTCCCTGCCAGCCGGCGGCCCCATCCCGCAGCCTCTGCCCGGCGGGCACCGTGCGCATCCCCAGCGCTCCCGCACCCTCCGGCTTCGGGGGGACACGGGAGGCAGAGTTCCCATCACTTCCCCATCTCGGAGCAGATTTAAGAGCCTCCCAAAAGCTCTTCCTCAGCCCTCCGGGAAGGCTGGGGCTGAGGGTTTTGGGGGGGGAGTGGGGAGGTGGTGGTTGCGGCTCTTTGCGGGGAATCGTGAATCTACTTTCTTACACGGCTGCGTACCACTGTGCGACGGTAATCCCCTGAGCAGGGTGAAACGGAGGCCTAGCTACCATGACCTCCTCTGTAGGTTTCCATGGATACCATGTACTATAAATAAAAAAAGGAATTTCAAACCAGTTTTCAATCCTGCTTAGTGGGAATAGGAAACCTCTTTTGAATTTAGTTTCCTATCTCACCTTACAGGGGTTATTTTGCAGCCCGTTTGAAACAAATAATTACCCCTTCAGCCAGGAAATTACCACCAATCATACCTATTTACTTCCAAACACTCAGCTAATTAGCACATTGGGGAGAGCTGCCTATTTGCAGGCTGGAGATGGGAGGCTTAGAGTCTTTATTTTGGTGGCGCTGGGAGAAAGGACGCGGGGCCAGGGGTCAGTGAGGGGCGTCAGAGCCCTCCGAAAAAAAAAAAAAGAAAAAAAAAATGAAGCGAGAAGGAGAGCTGTAAAACTCGAAACGCCGAGATGCCGTGTGAATTAGCGTGCGAGAAGCCCCGGCAAAAAGAGGGAATATTACATCTGCATCCTTTTGCAATGAATCAGAGTCATGCTGCAGATTTTGTCTGGCATACTGGGTCTCTGGAGGATAGAAAATAATTTGGTCGCAGCAGTGGGAGGTGTGTGTGCGTGGAGAAGGGAGTTGCTTTCCAACAGCCTGCTGTGGTGAGAACATGCCTGACACTTCATTCCTTTCCAGTTAATGCAGCGAGGCCGGGAGGAAACTTAACCCTCTAATTGCTAAAGTGTACCGGGGACTTGGAAAAGTCCTTGGAAACCAAACTGGACTCCCGGACCGGTCCCGCCACCGGCACCGCTAGCAGCCAGCTGAGGGGATTTGCCCAAAAGTGGCTGGAGGGGAGGGGGGGGGGCAGGGGAAATGCTAATTCGAAACAGGCGCTGGCGAGCGGGACAGGAGGACAGAGAGGTTGTGTTCTGCAGACCTCTGGGTTGGCAACGGGCCTGCCAAGTCCGGTCCGTCACAATGCTGGTACCGAGCCAGCTGGACGCGCCGTGCCTGCCGAGGGGTCTCACGCTCCGGCTTTCCCCGAAGGGCTCCGCAGCCCCAGCTCCGCGCTGCCGCTCCCCTCTCCTGCCTTCCCGGCACTGAAAATCCCCGATGCTTCCCAGCACTGCCTCCTGCTGCGTCNGCCCCCAAAGGCTCCCCCCACCCCTGCTCCGGGCGGAGGTGACCCCCACCTTCTGCCGGGTTGGGGGAGAAGGATGGGTGAGCACGGGATGGGCACGCTAATAGGGGGCTAAAGCCCCCCTCTTCTATCTCTCTATTGCTACCTGGGGGTCTGCTTGCAAGTGTCCCACTGCCATCCTTCGGTGGGCTTTGGGAGGCACAGCTCTGCGTGTGACCCAGCTATCAGGGGGGCACCAGCCCTTTGCCTTGCTCGCCCCAAAAAGGTCTCCCAGACGGGCTGGGATCAAGCACCAGCTCTCCACAGCTGGGGAGGAGGAAGAGGAGGAGGTAGCTCCACTGTTGGGCACGAAGCAGCCGGGACTGAGCCAGAGCTTGGTGCAAAGTAAGGGTGAGCTCTGCTCCAAGCCAGTCCCCAATGTTCAATAGCACAGGATAACCCCGGGCATCGGAGTCTGTCCACTGCTGCCCTCCTGAAGCTCCTGGAAATTAGCATTTCCAGGACATGGATGGTGTGCTGGGATATACGGGAAGGCACTCAGGAGTTACAGGGCAGCAATATATCAGCCTTAGAGAAGGGCCCATTTAAGGTTAATATCAGAGGCTGGCTTTATCTGGAGTCAGGTGTCTCCTTCCCATTGAAATTCAACAGGAGTTGGAGACTGCTCCCAGGGCTTCTTTGAAAGTCCCAGACTTAATTAGTATTTATCTTAATTAGGGGGACGTTACCTGCTCTGGGAACCTCAGTGCTATCTCCTGTGTTCATCCCCACAGCACCCTGGGAAAGGGCTCCTGCCTATTTTTTTTTTTTTTTTTTTTTTTTGCTGACAGAGGCACATGGTGGCTCTTGTGGCCAGGCCACAGCTCAGCAGGGTGCAGAAGTGTCCTGCCAGGGTGGGAAGGGCCATGGCATTGTCCCCTCCCTGGGCTGGGTCCTCTGGGGAGGTTGGGGTTGACAGTGCAGGAGACTGTGGGGATGTCACTTGGTGGGGTGCAGCAGGATGGTGCTGAGCCCCCCTCACCACTGCCTGCTGGGTCCATGGGTGTTCTGGGGGGGGACCTGGGTGGACACAGAGGTGGCTGAGCCCTGGCTGCACTCCAGAGCACTGCTGCTCGTTCACCATCTTCAGGCCAGGCCACAAATCACAGGATGGAGAATGGGAGGGTAAGGAAAGAGGAGAAAATCAGCAGGTTTGTGTTTGGGTTTTTTGTTGGTTTTTTTTTTTTTAAATCCAAACTTACTGGCTTGGAAAGAGCTTCAAAACCCAACATGGTCCAAGCCATAAACAGCCAAAAAGGACAAGTCATGGAACTCTGTCAGTGAGGAGGATCTCATCCACATCCTCCTGCGGAGGTGACTCCAGACAACTCCTTGGCTGTCTCCCTGTGGGAGCTGAACTGGGAGACCCCACTGTGTGCCCTCAGCACCCCCGGTGTGAGGTGATGGGGTTGGTGATCCCAGCTTGCAGGGACAGGGTTTGTACCAAGAACAAGCAAGCTGTCCCCAGGCAGAGCCACCAAAAAATCCCTGTAACCTCCCCCTGGGCGCTCCTGGGGGTGGGAAGTGAAGACTTGGAGGATGAAGGTGGCACCACGGTGGGTTCCTGGGGGGATGGGGCAGGGAGATAGAAACCTCTGGGGATGGGACAGGGGTGTCTGGGGAGGAGAACCTCTGGGGATGTGCAGGGGATGTGCGGGGGGATGCAGATGCTGCATGATTCAGGGAAGAGGCAGGGAGTGGTGACATGAGGAAGAAGAGGGTTGGTGTCTCCTTCCTCCCCTCCCCCAGGGAGCCCTACCTCCAGGGAGAGCTGAGTCCTGGCAGCTATCTCCAAAGGGTCAGCCTTACCTGCAGGCCTTTGGGCCAAGGGTTTTGTGGGGCAGGTGGTGCAAGCCATTAGATTGGCCCTCAAAATGTGCTGGGGATGGCACAGGCAGTGCTGGCGTCTGGAGAGAAGTGGGAGAAGAAGGTCTCTGGGTATGCTTGGAGGGGCTGGGGTAGGAGGAGCCACCTGAAAACATCTCCTGGCAGTGGGATGAGGGGCAGGAAGCAGAGACAAGTAGCAGAGAGCAGGGTCTGCCAGGAGGGGTGATGGTGGGGTGCTGGGGGCTTCCTGCTGCCAGGTCATAGGAACCAGGCTGGAACCAGGAATAGATGACTTCAGGGACATTTTTAGTGGCCTGACAGGGGCAAGGAGATGTCTGTGAGCTGGCCCTGACTGCTATGATGCCAAGCACCCCAAGGTGCCCCATCAGTGCTGTCAGGGTGCTGCAGCCCCCCTGACCCCACCCCATCCTTGGCCCCATCAGCAACAGCCAGGGCTGGGGCCAAGGGGTAGAGGGCAACGGCCCAGAGATCCTGAGTGAAATCCTCAGCATCTTGCTGGCAGCTCTCTGGGACGTTGCCTGGAGCCTGGTGAGAGTCTCATCACTTGTCAGGAGGCTGGGGAGGGGGGAGAGGGCATCTCTCTGCAGAGCAGAGCTGGGGGCAGGTCCTTTGTCCAGCTCTGCTCCATCACCTGCACTTCCTGAAGGTGAGCAGAGATGGTTTGCCAGACTTGCTTGTGGACTGTAAGCCTGGGGCTTGAGAAAAGGATGAGATGGAAAGTGGTTTTGAAGGGAAGAAATGTGGCTTCGTAAGAAGAAGAAAAGAGTTACTTGCTGGGAGTGAATAGTTCCCAAATGCTAAATATTGCAGAAATTGCCGCATAGGGATGCTGAACACTCTTGCCTCCCCTCTGATTTTTCACTAGGGCTGAGTGAAAAATAGCCAGAGTTACGTAAGGGAAGGGATATTCCCAGAAACCAAGAGTTGGTGTTGAGTGGCCTGGTGAAAATTCCTGGAAAGATGAAGAGAGCAGAGCTGCAGTCAGGAGCTGCACACTCACAAACAGCATCAGGAGCTGCGAGAGGAACACTCCTCCCAGGTCCTGGTGACAGAGGAATAAAAGAGGGGGCACTGCATGTAGCCCTACCATTCAATAACATTTTTCTTCAGCCAAGAAAAGGGTGGAGAGATGGATGACTCCCTCATTTCATTCTGCTTCAGGCAAAGCTGCTATTACCTTGCTGGGTATTTTATGGAAGACTCACCGGTCTCTGCCTGGAGGCTTCGAGATGGCAGACAATGTGCTAATGCAGAGTTGCTGGAGCTTATGGAAGATTTTGAAGGCCTGGTTTCCATGTGTTGAGACTGGCACCATAACAGAGGAACAGCTGAGTATATGGAGCTGGGAAGCTCCGTGTAAGTTATCCAGGGAGAAGAGAATCCGCCTGGGGCTGCGGCGCCGGGTGCTGAGCTGAGGAGGGGAGGGGGGGGTGGTCCCTGCTGGTCCTTCCCCACCCTGCAGGCAAGCTGGGGGCTTCCTGCACAAGCACAAGCAGGAGATGATGAGGTTTTCTTGGCTCGGGCTGCTTCGCCCACAGCCTCTGGGATGTCCAGGACTGGGGCTGTGTGGAGGGTCAGGGTGGGATGGGGGAATGTTGGTCCGGAGGGATGGGATGAGGGGGATGTTTTCAAACTGGAAGAAGGGAGATTGAAGCAAGAGCTTAGGAAGGAATTCTTTGGGGTGAGGCTGCTGAGCCCCTGGTTGCCCCCAGAAGCTGTGGCTGCCCCATCCCTGGCAGTGTTGAAGGTTGGATGGGGCTGGGAGCACCCTAGGCTGGGGGAGGTGTCCCTGCCCATGGCAAGGGGTGGGAATGGATGAGCTTTAAGGTCCCTTCTAGCCCAAACCTTTTGTGATTTTATGACAGTGTGTCAGCTGCTGTCACAAGTGTTGGGCCTCAGAAGTGCTTCTGGGGCCAAGGGCTGAGGACAGAATATTTAGAAAGTCTAATTGCAGCTCGGCACTTCCACTCTGAAGGAGCTCAGCTCTTCCCTAGGAGGAGAGAAGCTTCCAGAGCTGCTCCAAAGTGCTGCCCAGAGAAGGTGACTTCCCCACTTGATGCTGCTCAGCCAGCTCCAGGGAAGCCCTCAGGGACAGTGCTGCAGGGAAGAGCTTCTCCTCCCAGATTTCCCAACTGCTCTGATGAAGGCCCCAAAGGCAGCAGAGACAGCCAGGGAAGCAGTGAGGTCCCATCCCACCACCAGAGATTCACCCAGGTGGAGCAGGGATAATTGTCCTCCCATCCTGGCATCTGGGGGACAAGCTGGGACTTCAGTCTTTCCTGGTTCAGTGGACAGAACAAAGGCTTTAGGTACATCCCCCAGAACCCCTCCTTCTGGACCAGCTCACAGAGCCAGGCTGCTTCTTCCCAAGAGCACTTTGAGGAATAAATTCCTCCTCCTGGCTCTTTGGAGAGGCTCCTGAGATGTCCTTAGTAAGGGGCCACCGGGGCGTGTGAGTGGAAGGGAGAAAGGGGAACAATCCTGCTCCCTGGGATTCAGCAGCATCTGGGGAAAGTCTCAGGTGCAGGTGGTGCAGATGAGGGAGCAGGATGACCCCATCCTGCTCAGGGGGGAGGCTGAGTCCTGGTGCTGTGCTCAGGCTGAGCAGAGGGAGAGGTGCTGTGGGCATTGCCCTGTCACCCCGAGCCTCTGCCAAGCCACTCTGCGTGGGCAGGGCAGCAGGCTGGGCTGTCACCCCCAGGAGCCGGGGTATTTTGTGACAGCTGGATGAGGACCTCTGCCTGAGAGCCCAGCAGTGGCCAAGAGGGTGAATAAAACCGAGAGGCTGCATGGAGGAGGCTGTGGAGAAGCAAGAAGGCTGCAAGGAGTTTGCCAAAGGCTTTAGAGGGGTGGGTGGTGTCCTGGTGACCTTGCTTTGAGCGCTGTGGGCAGCTCTGCACATCCCACCTCACAAGTGACAGTCACAGGCGAGGATCTGGAGGAGGGCTGGGAAAAACAGCTCCAAGACTGGCAGACCTCGGGGCTTTGGGATGCACAAGCTTGTGGCCGTGTGGCTTGCAAAGCTCTGGGACTCCTGACTCCCACTGATTGCTTCCTGGGGGGCTGGAGCCCAAAGCTTGCTGCAGTGCGTGGTGAAGTCAAATTTTCCTCTTTGAATACTTGAAACGTGATGCTCTGAAGTAGAAAACTCCTGGCTAGCTCAGACCAGGAGAGCTTTTCCAGCTCTGGGCTGTCTGTCTTTCCTTAAAGCATCCTGAAGCCAGTGGCAGGCAGAGGGTCCTGTCCCTGGTCAGTGTCTGCTCGGAGCCCGTGCAGTGATCCACTGAAATCCACCTTAGGCTTGAGGGCTCTTGGCAAAGGAGCAACCTGAATCAAATGAGAAGGCAAGGGGATGTTTTCACAGGCCACTGCCTTGGAGTGAGCCAAAGAGGATTGAGACAAAGAGGATTTTTTGTGCCCCAGAACTGCAGAAATAAGCAATCCAGCTCAGGTGCTAAGTGCCTCCAGGAGGGAGGATGAGGAAAGGGAAGAGTCTGCAATACTCAGCCAAAATGTCTCAAGTATGGCCACACCAGCACCTTGGGAAACTCCTGTCTGATCTCAGGAATCATGGGGAAGATTGTGAGGAAAATCTCCCAGGGCCACAGAAGGAACCTTTACACACATGGGAGATGTGTGTGAGTCCACTCCATCCCTTTGCTCCAGGTGAGCTCTCTGATTTTGTTGGAGTTGTGGCATGAACCATTTGGTGGGTGAGCTGGTGTTTCAATTCACACAGAAAACATCAGTGATAAGATTCTAATTCCTATTAGGAATTATCAGGATTGCTTTCCCTTTAGAGAGCCGGTCAGAAAAGGAAATTTCTCTTTGGAGAAGTGAAACTTCCCAGTTATCTGGGTCCTGCATCCTTCAGAAATGTTGATGAACTTTCAGAAAGCATCATCTCTGCCCTGCCCTTCAGGGCTGTAGGTGAGTTCTGGGTATCTTTTTTTCACTCTGATACCTATTTTGGCTCTGCTCTTGGTCTTGGTCTCCTTCCCTCCACGGATATCTTCCCCATCAGGTGACCTCATTGAGGCTGGGTGATGCTGAACCAACAGAATATCAATCTTTACAACATTAGCTTCTCATGTCAGGGTGAACATAGCATCCTAATGCAGACAACAAACCTCCCAGACACGGGGCACAGAAGAGCTGCACTATTTTCTCAGAAGACATAAAGCTCTGGGACATTGATCTGCTTGTACTGAGATCATGGCTGGTTTTGAAGCAGTTCTAGTGGAGGTAACACTTGTGCCTCCAGGGCCTCCAAAAAATAAACGGAAGCAGGAAAAAAAAAAAAAAAAAGAAGAAATAAAATAATCAGTGGGGTTTGGTGGAGGAAGTTTCCTCTCTGTCCTTCAGGGAGCCTTGGCTGTTGATGTTCATGTTGGAGGTGTGAGGGCTTTGCCTCCATGGAAGGTTGTGCTGCCACCCCCATGAGAAAAACCACCAGGAGCATGGGATGGGCTGGGGGTAACAGAGGAGCCCAGGGAGTAGGGTCAGGGTCCCTCCAGGAAGGAGATGAAGGGGAGAGTCCATCTCTCCATCCCTTTAGGATGAGCAGCCCAGAGGGGGGGGTGTCGCTCTGGCTTAGAGGTGTGCTGGGAGCTGGGTGAAGCTTGGGGACCTCCTCTCCTCAAGGGGGAACCTCCTCAAGCAAGGGAACCTCAAAATCAGGTGTGCATTGTGTGATGCAGGTGTTGGAGCCCCACATGGCTCCTGGAGGGGGACCACAGCTCTGTCCCCTTCTCCCTCCCTCTGGGCACCACCAGGACAGGGCTTGCAAAGCCCCAGGACCTCCCCAGAGGGATGAGCAGCTCCAGGATCCTGTCCCTGCCCTCCAGGCACAGCCCCAAGGACCTGATGGAGCCCTGGAGGGTGGTTCTGTCTGTGTAAATCCCCTCTGAGTCCTCAGCCCTCCTGGTTTGGACCGGGGAGATGACACCCCCCCCTACCCCCATCACCTCTGCCTGGGGGGGGGTTTGTTGCTGCTCCAGCCCCTCGGAATCTCTCCTGCTTGGCAGCCTTTCCAATTAGGGAGGCAGGAGAGCCCCCGGGGGGGATTTCACACTCGCTCTTTATTTCCATGTAAACCAGGCTGCAGGGCTGAGCTGCTGAGCCCCGGAGAGAAGCAGCACCCAGGGAGGGGGAGGCCAGCCCTGAGCACAGAACCTTCTACAGCTCTGAAATGGGGGCTGGGGGGGGACAGGGCTGAGGGACAGAGTCAAGTCTGACCCATCTCTCCCTCCTGCTCCGGTGCCAGGAGGGATCCCAGCTCAGGGGCTCTTCCCCAGCCCTGCCCCTGCCTCCTGGGCTGGCAGCTGAGCATCTCTGGGGATGGTCAGGGATGTATCCCCGTGTCCTCCTGGGCCACCCCAGTGTGGAGGTGGATGGGTTGGGCCGGGGGGTCGGGTCCCTTGGTTCCTCCTGGTGTGCTGGGGCTGGGTCTCCCCACTGTACCCCATTGCTGAGGGTGCCTCTGGCCCCACAGAGGGCTCAGATGAAGGGAGCCCCACAAGGGACACGTGGGCAGAGGGAGATGTCACAGCTCTGGACATCCCTCCCCTCCTGGCCTTCCTCCATCCCCTGCTCTCTTCTGTTTCCATGGGGTGGGACCTTTCCAAACCAACTGACATCCCTCAACCTAAAAAAAAAAACCAACAAAAAAACCAACAAAAGGAGAAGGCAAAAAATAGGTCTCAAGTTGAAACCAGGAGAGGGAAATTCTTCCATGGACACAGAGAACAAAGCATCAGGCAGCCAGCGTGGGATTAGAAACTGTCCCAGGGAGAGAGTCCCCCAGCCAAGGCAGCTTTGGTCCCAGCAGGTGCCCCTGCGTGGCTTTACAGCTTGATGATGGCAGCACAAACAGCTCCAGAGGCTGCTTCCCTGCCTCTCTCCCCTCCTCCCCTTGGTCTGGGAACTGTGACATCTCTCCAGGAGCACTCTGCAGGCATCAGGCCAGGTGACAGCCTGGATGATGCCCACAGCTGCCACTCAGCATCAGAGGGGAGGTCAGGGCAGGGGGAAGGTGGCTTTGGGTCAGGGGAGCAAAGCACCTCTTGGATGGGAAAAAGGAGGTTCATTCCCTGGTTTTCAAACTCTTGTTTTCTACTGGGGCAGTGTTTGGTACCTCGTTAGAAGAGGGGTAACAGGAGGTTTTGGCTTGGCAGGTGTGCCAGAAAGAGAAATTCAGCAACATTTAGAGGGTATCCCAAGACCACCAAGCTTTGCTTGGGTGTCTGCAGGCCACGGCATTTCTGGCCATCAAACTGAGCTGAGCCACCTCTCATGGAGAGTCAGAGCAGAAGGGAATAACTGAGGGGTCATTGGGAGATCCAGGAAAAGATGAGCAAAGGACTCAGTCACCTGCCCCAGGCGAGGAGCTGGAGCATGAGGCAAAGCATCCCAGTTTCACTGGGAACCTACAGAATCCAATTCCTGTTCAGAGAAGCTGCGTTTTGGAGCAAACCACAGTGGGAACAAAGTAGATAAGAAACTTTGGTCGAGCCTGTGACCAGCCACAGTGTCCTGGTTTTTCCACCATGCTTGAGGTCAGAGTTATCTGGCTGCTGGAGGACCAAAAGCCAGGGCAGCTGAGCCAGGCTGGCAGACTGAAATCTTCCAGACCAGAAACCTCCCCCTCACTAGAAACCAAGAGATCTCCTGGGAATGGGGCTCTTCCTCAATGGCCATCATCCTGGAGGGTCTCAGCCCTCCTCCTCCTCCTCTCCCGGGTGCTGTGGCCATCGTGCTCCCTCTGGAGCTGTGGTGCTGACATCTGACATCCCCAACCCACAGCCACCACTTGGGCTGCCTGGAACTTGCTCTGCTTTGTGTTAGTATTAATATTAATATTAGGTTGGTTTGCTTATTTCATTAAACCTGTTGCTATTTCCACCCCCAGGTCTTCCCTTTCCCGAAATTCCCCTTCCAGGTGGGGAGGAGGGGGTGACCATGGAGTGGTGAAGGAAGGCACCAAGTCAGTAAGTCAAAACAGAGGGAAAGAAGCAATTTTTCATGCAAGGTGCTGTGGGACTCCTTGAAGAAAGGGCACCAGAGCTCTCCTGTGGACACGTGGGCACGGGAGAGGAAGGCACTGTGCCCCCCCTGGCTCAGAACACCAGTGCTGGTCAGGTGCTGGGGGAAGCACTGGGGGTTTCTCTCCTTCTTTTCTCATTCCTTAGGGATCAGCTGCTGTTGGAGACAGGGCCTGGGCATGCTGGGCTTTTGAGCTGGTGGCATCACCACCCTCACGAGAGGCAAAACCTTCTGGCAGATTTTCAGCCCTTGAGGCTTGAGCAGACCCTGCGGAGCTGGGGAAGGGTCCAGCACAACATGGAAAGAGGCAGAAATCCATATGTATCACCTTCAGCTTGGGTCCCCTGAGGTGACCTCCAGTCCAGGAAGGACAGTGGCCACCACATGGACAGGTCTAGAAAGCAGAAAGGTGTTTAGGGGTGGGAAAACACCTCGATGGGATGTTCCCTGGAGCCGCAGGATGAGATGAAGCTCCGTGCTCAGGATGGGATGCAGATGGGACAGATCTCCATTTGGATGCAGAGCTGTGCCTGAAATCCCTGTGGGTACATCAAATGGCCTCAAAGGAGCAAGCATCTGCCAGCTCCTTGCTGACTCCCGGAGCCAAATAAATATCCCAGGCAGGCAGCAGACATCCAAGCTGAGTCAGAGAGCACCTTCAGAGCCTGATGGGAGATGTTTCCATCTCCTGCAGCCTGAAGTGACCCCCAACTGAGCCACTTTGTCCCCTCCAGAACCCCAGGAGAGCCAGCAGGCTCCTGCAGCAGCCCCTGACCCCTCTGTCATTTCAAGACCCCGCAGCAATTAGCAAAGGCAGAGGGACTGCAGGTGTTTGTGCCTCTCCAGACCAGAGGCCACCAGACCAACAGAGCCTGGCCACCAGACCACCAGACCAACGGCCACCAGAGCAGCTGGGCTCCACCTTCCTGCCTTCCAGCTCTCAAGGGCAGGCCCAAAAATAGGCTGCTGCAATCACCTTGGCCAGAGCCCCCGCTGACACAAATCACCCTGGCAGAGCAGGGGGAGAGAGAAAACACTGCCTGTGATTNCCTCTCCTCTCCTCTCATCTCTGTTTCACTGCTCCCTGCTGCTGGGGGCAGAGCTGACAGGCACTCTCTGGGGTCCCTGGCAGCAGCAGGCATTGCTGGGCTGAGCACCTCAGCACCAGGGCAGCGATGGGGTGGGGATGCTGGGGACAGAGGTACCTGAGACACAACAAGGTGGACACCTCACTGAAAGGTCCCCACAATTCCAGCCTCCTCAGGACTTGCTGAGAGCCTTAGGGGCTTTGGTGAAGAAAGGGAAAGGTTCTACCGTGTCGCCAAGGGCCAACCCAGTGCGGGTGGCTCAGGTGAGTCTGCCTCCTCCACAGCCACTAAAACTGTCCCACAAGACTCTGCATCACTGGTTTTTTTCTGCAGCAGGCAGAGCCTGACTCATCCTGGGGAGACGTCCTCCCAAATGTCACTGCAAATAAACCTGCTTGGTTTCTGTCACTACCTGCCTGGGACTCAGCAGAAGGAGGAGGAGGACAGGCTGTGAGGCACTCTTCCAGGCTAGCTGCCCTCCCAGGCTGTCCCTAAATGCCTTCAGGAAGTTGGTGGCCTTACTGGAGTTGCCAAGGCACAATCCACGTGCCCTCCTACTTCCCTCTGCACCTCCAAATGCACCTCCAAAGCCATTCCTGTGTCTGTTCTGTAGCTGTGACCAGAAACCACCCAAGCCCCTGCCTGCTGGGGTGGAGCACAACCTTCTTGGTGCTTCAGGTGGGAGATTTGGAAGCTGAGGACCTTCACCCAAGCACTGGGGCAGGGCACAGGGCATATGCTCCTTCCTCACAAAAGCTCAAAACTGCCTGTGGTCAGAGACACCCTCTGGGTCTGGGATTTGCTGCTTTCCAGCCCTCCAGAGGCCTCAAGCTCCCCGTGGGAGTGCAGTGCCCAGAATGCTGTCAGGCAGGCAGGGGGGTGCTGAGAAAGGACCAAAGCATCCTCTGGGGCTGAGTGAGCTGTGTCCACGTTCAGACAGCCTCTGGCTCAGGCGATGGAGGATCTGTCTCCAGGCTGGGTGAGGATGATGAGTGAAGGGTGGCAGCCAGGAGGGAATTTTTCCCATCTTCCCTCAGAGACACCTCTGCCAGGGGACATCCTTTCTCTGGTCCATTGGGACATCTCTGGTGCTCAGTGTAACTCAGTAAACACCTCCCAAACTCAGCATGCAACCGTGAAGGGGAGGAAATGCTGTGTGAACACCCTGCCTTCCTCAGCTTCTCCTTCAAACCTCACATCTACCCCCAGAGCAGCTCCTGAACACAAAGAGGTTGTGTCCCCCCAGCCCAGCTGGCCCACACGAGGATGCCCGTGCACTCACAGGTGACACAAGAGGAGCCCAGGGACAGGCTGGGCAGGACATGGTGGTCTGGGGAACAACCAGGGCATGGCTGGAGGGTTTGGGGGAGCCAGCCACCCTGCTCCAAACCTGCCAAACAGCAAAGATTTGAACTATGCTCAGAGCCAAGGATGGTGAGCGCCTGGCTGGGAGGAGGTGAGCCCTGCTCCAGACAGCACAGGGACCCATGGGACACGTCCCAGGTTGGGTTGGAGAGCTGTGAGCAGGCACATGGTGATGGGAGCACCCATCTGGGTGGCTGTGACCCACCCCTGACACCCAGCAGGTGCTCCCGGGGTGCCACGTCCCTCAGATCCCCAGGTGAAGGGGGACTGGACGGGGCCAGGAGACACCACTCAAGGTGCAAGAACCTCAGGGTGACCCAGAAGGGGTGCCTGGTGGGCGATGTTCCCCCTCAAACACTCATCCCCCCCCTCTGCTGAGAGTCAGCAGGGAAGGGACGGGGAGCGGGGGGGAGGAATTTGCTGGGTGTGAGGAAGTGACACGAGCTGCGGCACAAAAACTCTCTTGGTGGGTGTCATGAGCACACGCCGGGGAGTATCCCGTGGGCCTGAGCTCAGAGCTGCATCTGCTGCTCTTCTGCCAGCACCAAACATGGCACCTGGCATCTGCTCATCTCAGACCCCATTGGTACAGAGAGGCGGTAGGTGGAAAGTCCAAGCCCACAGCACAGCCCGGAAAGGTCATGTTTTATTCTGGCTGATCTCCTTCACTTGCCTCATCTCCTGGAGGAAAATAAAGTGATAAACAGCCAGCAGCAGAGTTTTGGTGAAAAAGAAAACCACAAAACAAATCAGGGAAAACAAGCAGGGGATCGTTCTTTGGCTGGTGAGGGGGATTCTGCTGAGCGGGGAGGGATGCTCTGGGGGCAGCTCTCACTCCCAGCCCCAAGTCCTGCGTGGAGTGGGCATCTCCTGGCTGGGACAGGAGGGCTGGGGTCAGTCTGGCTTCCTGGCTGGTGTCTGGGGGAAAAGAAATGTTTTGCTTGTTTGTTTTTTTTTTTTTTTTTATTCCTTGTGCAGGATTCACACTCCTGCATTTCCCAGCCTCCTGGTGAGGGATCCGTTCCCCCAGGCTCTGTTGGTCTGTGCCTGGAGCCAAAGGGCTCCTCAGGTGAGGAGAGATCAGGGATACCAAGAGTGAGCTGGGGACAAACACCTCCCAGAGCAGGTGGGGAAGTGGAGGGAGGAAGCAGGGGTGGCCACAGCCTGCCTGGGCCTGGGAGAAAAGGAAGGGGAGAGCACAGGGAGGGCTCCTGCGACGTGGGGACACTGATGTGACAGTGCCCAAAGAGGAGGAGAAGGGACAGTGCTGGTCCAGGAGGTGACAGAGGACTCTGGGAGCCAATTCTTGTTATTGTTTTAATTTTTACCTTTCTCCCCCAAGTGCCAGGATCCCCGAGTCTTTTACTGAGCTTTATGATCCCAGAACCTGGCAAACTGAGGCACTGGGAAAGAAGTTAAGCGAGGCCACCAGAGAAGATGAGAAGGGATTGTATTTCTCTCTCTCTTTTTATTTTTTTTTTTTATTTTTTTTCCCCCTGAAACAAAGCAGAGCTGTCAGTTGACACTTCCCGCGTTGCCCCAGCTCGGGAGGGTTGCTGGGGCTGCTTCCAGCAGACAGGAGACGTCAAGGATGAGACAAGAGACAGGGAGCAAGGCGTGGGATCCCTGCAGCGTGGGGTCCCGTCTGAAGCCGTGCCTGGAGCAGGGAAAGGCGCTGGGGGTGCCTCCTGCCAGCCCCGGGCTGGGGAGCTCCGGGAGCGTCCTGGGAACTCGGGGGCTGAGGCAAAGGGTTGGGAAATTGGGCAGACTGCCACCCCGAAAGCCTGGCCGGCTTCTGGCAACAAGTCTGGCCCCAGTGATGCAGCTCTGCGAAACGTTTCAGCTCTGACAAAATGCGTGGGGGTTTGGGTGGGCTGGGGTTTGTTGTTGTTGTTTGTTTGTTGGGGTTTTTTGGGGGTTTTTTTTGGTTTGGTTCGTGGTTTGTTGGGTTTTTTAATTTTTCTTTTTTTTCCTCCCCCCC
>JAAWXA010000054.1:1551658-1609809 GCA_038090715.1 Florisuga fusca
TCTTTCTTTCTTTTGTCTTTTTTACTTTTTTTTTTCCTTCTTAATGAAAAACCCCAACGTGGCTGCACTGAAAACTTGCCCGACTGGTCTGAGGGTGGTTCAGCTAGCCCGGAGGAGAGCCGGGGCAGCCGGCCCATCTCCCTGCACACAGGCTGCCTATTGTTCTCTGCACCGAGCAGGAGGGGCGCTTGCGGTGAACTGGGGGACTGGACGGGACCGCCTGGGTCCTGGATGCTGGACCTCCCCTGGACCCCCCTCATGGGCAGGCTCCTGCTCAGTGGCCACTCCAGCTGGCTCCTGGCAGCCCCTTTTCCCTCCAGCCTGCAGAGTGGTTTCCCAAGCCCTGGGATGGACCCAGACAGGCAGAAAAAAGCTAAAATCCACCTGCATGGCCCAGGTCCTGGGGCACCGCAGCACCCGTAGGATTTTGCTGTCCCGATCCCATCCTTCCCACTTTTCCTTCCTCCAGCTCAGCACTGGGGACAGACCCTGGGGTCCAACACCTGAACCTTGTTTTTTGGGGACCACGTGAGGGTTTTAATGGCTCCGGGAACCCAACGGAGTGCGGCAGGAAAGGGAGGAGGGGGGCTGAGCACAAATCCCACTGGCACAGCCGGCCCCCCTGTCCCCACTGCTGTCACCTTCAGCTCCTCCAGCCCCTCCGCTGCCTCTCATCTGCTTGTTATTCATGGCAGGGGGCAAGAAGCTTCCTTCCCCCCCCCCCCTCGGCCCCCCATTAACATGCGGACGATCACCAATAGCCCCAGAAGGTTGAATTTAATGCTTGGGGGGGATTTGCAAGTCAAGGATTCCTGTGCCCACACAATGCGCAGCTGGGCTTTCAAAAGGCGTCGGGATTAAAATGCAACCGCAAACTTGACAAACCGGCGCAAGGGCCCTCAGACAATGGGGCTGCGGCTCCTCTTATCATTCACGGCGTGTGAAGGGACCAGCGATCTGCTGGGTGGGTGACAAGTCATGTGCTAAAGATGCCGGAGGCCTGGACACCATCGGTCTGGGCTCCTTTGTGATGCTGGGGCAATGGGGAGCAGCCCCAGAGACAACCCCAACCCTGAGACATCCCGGGGGGCAGGAGGGGACTTGCTGCCACCTTCCCAACCCTGAGATATCCCGGGGGACAGGAGGGGACTTGCTGTCACCTTCCCAACCCCAAGACATCCCAGGGGCCAGGAGGGGACTTGCTGCCACCTTCCCAACCCAAACCCCGAGACATCCCGGGGGACAGGAGGGGACTTGCTGCCACCTTCCCAACCCTGAGACATCCCGGGGGACAGGAGGAGACTTGCTGCCACCTTCCCAACCCTGAGACATCCTGGGGGACAGGAGGGGACTTGCTGCCACTTTCCCAACCCCAACCCTGAGACATCCCAGGGAACAGGAGGGGACTTGCTGCCACCTTCCCAACCCCAACCCTGAGACTTGCTGCCACCTTTGTCAGGCTCTGAGCTCCTGCCTGGCCAGGATGCTTCTGCCCCGGTGGGCTCCATATTCACTCGTCTTTGCTGGGTGAAAATTCGAAGAGCTTTTTCTGTGATTCTGTCCTGCTCCTAGCTGGGTTTATGCAGGAGTAATAAAGCAAAGGGGAGGCTGCAGAGGGGGGGTGTGTGGGGATGTGGATTCTGGGGGAATGGGGATGCCAGGACGGGGCAGAGGGTTTCAGATGATGACGGATTAGATACAGGTCAACCGTGTAATAGTAAGGGACAATGCCACCTGGGGCTGCCATAATTAACACTCTGGAGATAAAGCCAGAAAAACAACCGGCAGGATCTCCCCAGGGGCAGCATCTAGGCACCTTCCCCAGCCCCCCTGAGACAACTGGACCCGCTGATCCTGGGGCTGGCTTCCCGGGGCACCACTCCCCCATCCCAGTGAGACTGCAGGGCCAGGGAGGGTCTGACAAAAAGGAGACTTGGGTCTGGCCAGAGCAGGGGGAAGGAAGGAGCCACAGAGGAGGTGATGTGACAGGTCCCTAGGTTCCTGTGTGACTTGTCACGGCTGGGATCAATTATTTTAATGAGCAAGTGGACAAAGGTCAGGGAGGAATGTGTCTCAGGCAGTGTAATGTTTGCCAGGTCTCTGTGCTGGGCTGATGGAGCACGTGGTGTGACAGGGCAGGAGGGTGGCATCCCCACCCAGAGACAGCAGCTGGCCAGGCCCCTCTGGTCTGGAGGACCTGGGACTGAGTCTCCATGGGTACAGCACCCCAGTGTCACACTGGATTGGGTGACCAGCCCCTTCCCAGCTGCCTTCCCACCATCTGCGTGGTGCTACACCGATTTTTCTCTCATCAAATGGGCACTTGGGAGCATCAGAAGCTGAACTTAGGAGCAAAAAGGGCTCCCATTTTTCCTTGGGGGCCTCCAGGCAAAGATTCCACGCCACAACAGGTATGAGGAGGAGTCAGCAAACTCCAGCCTGGGAGATGGAACTCTGTGTGCAGCTACACCGACCTCCAGGCACCTTTCCCAGCAGGAAGGAGAAGGGATGTCCAGCTGGTGAGTCCCCTGGAGGGACTGAAAAAGCTCTGCCCAGGTGCACCCTGACAGTCAGAGCAGCCCAAATGGCCCCCTGGCATTGTCTGTAGGTTGTGCAGGAGGGTTTGGGTTTGGTTTTTTGCTCCCTCACTCAAAAAGGGGCCTTTCAAAAACGATGCTGAACTGACACTGTTGGAATTTCAGGGAGTTTCTTGGGAAGTAAGAAGCTGTAAAAATATTATTGAATGAAGGATTGACATTTTTCCTATACTGAAGGAGAGTTTTGGAGCCATTTTGATGCCAGTTTCGATGGATGTGCTGAAGAGCAGAATACAACTGGGGTTTGAGCTGATACAGCTACTTCAGAGAGACACAGGGGGAGGGAAGGTTCTACCTGGCTTTGCCCAAATCTTACACAACGCCAGAAGATGAGGTTTAGCAACCTGGCCTTGACCTGGCAGAGAAATTAGAGCTGTGCCTCAAGATCTGTGTTAGTGCAGCTCTCTTTGTGTCACGCAGACTGAGCTTTCTAACTGCCAGCCCCTGGGAGAAACAAAATAAACAAAAAAAAAACAAACAAAAAACCCCAACCAAAAACCCCAAGAAAAAAAAAAGCTCATAAACAAATTCTTCTTGTACCTACTCCCTGGGCCAGCACCAGCAGCTTTTCCCAGGCCCTGCCTCTGTGCCCAGGTCTGACTGCAATTAGAAAAATGTCACTAATGACCAAACCCCCTCCCTGCCTGCAGTGGTGCCCTGCAGAGGGTTTCTTGCCAAGTTGGCAATCTTGTCCCTGTGAGTGGTAGTGCCCACTCGTGATGGCTGCAGATGCAGGGCCAGCCCAGGCACCCCGGGCAGAGGCAGCTCTGGGCTCCCAGAGGCTCTGTAAGGCAGAGGGTGGGGAGCTGACGGGGCTGAAGGACAACCTGAGCCAACCACGCCGGGATGGGGCTGGCAGGGCAGGGTGCTCAGCTTGATCTGGCTTGGCACCCACCCCAGCTCTCTCTGGGGCCACATTTGTAAATTAAAACAGCAAGAACTAAAACCAACCAGGCTCCCTGACCCCAATAACCAGATCTCCAGGGGCTGCCTCTCCACAGGAGCTGGAGTCTGCTCTGTCCCAGCCAGCACAGCCACAGTGGCACCCACAGATGCCACTGGGCCACCTTCCTCCAGCCTGGCCTTGGTGTGCCCATGCACTGCACCCTGCCAAGGTGCACCACGGTGCAGGGTGGTGGGAGACGTGGTGGGGTGGGATTTGGGTGGGTGCCTGGTGGTACCCACTCCCCCTGCTGCCCTGCTCAGGGAGCTTGGCTCTGGCACCGTCGGAGTGGGGGGTAGCCTGGATGAAGCCAAGCACCAACAGGGAGATGCGTGGGGTCCCTGCAGTGCTTGGCAGGCAGGAGAGATGTTGGGAAGGTGCCGAGTGGTTCCTCCCTGGTCACTGCAGCAAGCTGTCTGCAGTGCCTTGAGCCCGGGCACACCAGCATCCCCCCTCCCCGGCCTCACACCACACTCTGCTCCTTTTTTTTTTTTTTTTTTTTTTTTTTTTTTNCCCTTTTCCATTTTTTTTTTCTTTCTTTCTTTTCCTTGGGCTCCTGCTGGGGAAAGAGGAGCCAGTCTGGTGGGGGCAGGGGGAGGATGAGGAAGGGCACCAGGGACCGCAGCACTGAGCCCTCTGCTCTCTGCTCTGCCCCCCAACCTCCTCGCTGCCAATCCCTACTCCTCGCAGGTCCCCCTGGGGATGTGGGAAGAGGGGGCTCAGCTCCCTGCACCCACAGACCAGGCACCCACAGCAGTCTCTATCTCCCCTGAGGACATTCCCTGCCCTGCTGGGCAGCAGCATCCCACCTGCCTGCAGAGCCCCTCGCTGGCTCCTGCCCCCTTGCTCTTTAATGGGGATCCTGGGGCCCCCCACTCCCTGGTGCAGAGGGCACGGTGGGTGCAGAACTCAGGGTGCAGAGGTGTGCAGGGCACCCAGACGTGGAGCAGGGGTGCAGGGGGGTGTTCATGGCACTGCCTGGGGTGGGCTGGGGTGCAGGGTGCGGTGAGGGTGGTGGAATGCAATCTCTGGGGTGCAGGGTGCAGTGCCCACAGTGGTCATGCAGGGTGCATGGTGCAGGGTGGATGGTGCAGGGTGCAGAGGGTGTAGTGCCCACAGTGCTCATACAGTCTGCATGGTGGAGCCAGGTGTGGTGCATCGTGTGCTCCTGCTCCCACCGTGGCATTTCACTCCACCTGTATTTCTGTATTTCTGTATTTCTGTATTTCTGTATTTCTGTATTTCTGTATTTCTGTTTTCAGCCCAGCTCTGAGCCTGTCCCATCCATCCCAGGCACAATCCCCTCTGGGAGCTCAGGCTGAGCAGCAGCCACCAAACCACAGGGTGCAGGGGGCACTGAGTGAGGCCGAGGTGGGGACAATGGGAGCTACAGGAGGGACTGGAGAGCTGGGCTGTGCCTGCGAGCTGGCTCTTGGCCCTCCCTGGATGTGTCTGATCCTCCCTGAAGAGCAGACCTGGCTGGTTCTTCTGGCTGAGTCATCCCTAGGTCTAGCAGCCTGGCTGCAGAATTAAATTCAAAGCTCGTCTTTTTAACATGAAGATCACTTACATCCAGCTGCACGAGCCGCGGCCCCTTTAGGATTTAATAATAAAATGAATGCCCATGACCTGACTGTTTGCTCACGCCTGGATCTTCCTTGATGGATGAACAGAAATTGCTCCCTGGCTCAGGTCATCTGCAGTAAAAATCGCCAGTCGATTGCTGGGCCCTCCCTCAGCTCCTCTGCGTTCAGGGCTCGCTGCCTGCGTTTGGGACCTGGCTGGAAACGGATAATCAATAATAATCAGGCTCGACGCTGTGACGGCACCTTTGATCCGAGGATCTCGGAGCACTTTGCAGCGGATAATGAAGGGAGCCCCTCTGTGAGGCAGGCAGGAGAGTCTGCATTTTATGGGGGGGAGTGGAGCCCAAGGACGGGCTGACCCCACAGCTCACAGCCCGGGCCTGTCAGCAGCCCCCATGCCGAGGGCTCCGCAGCTTCGGCGTCACCCTGCAGGGTCCTGTGGAGATGGGATGGGGACAAATGTCTGTGGGGCTCGTTCTCTGGTAGTCTGGGGGTCTGGTTCCTTCCTGAGATAGCCTGAGCTGCCCTCTTTACAAAGCTCTTCCTGGGAAAAGTAGAGCAGGTTTGGGGCTCAGCCTGGCAGGGAGCAGAGAAGCCCTGGGGGATACAGTGCCATGTCCCAGGGACAAGGGGCTCCTCCTGCCCCAAACTGTGGCTGCAGCACCCTGGCAGCAGCAGGCAGGGTCTGGAGACAGGGATGAGGATGGGCAGGATGGTTCCCAGGGGCTTTCAGGCCGGGGGAAAGGGGCTGGCAGCAAGCAGCAGAGCTGAGTCCTGTCTTCAGCCATCCCTGGGGTGCGCAGCTGCCCCTGAGATTGCTTCCAGGGCTGGGTTTGCTTCCAGGGGTGCCGGACCCCCAGCCCTGTCCCACCATCCCATGGCTGCGGTCTCCCCATTGCCCCTGGGGTGGTGGGACAGGGCTGGCGAGGACCACCCGCAGGGCGAGGTGTGGGGGGGCTGGAGGTGTCCCGGTGGGCTCTGCCTGAGGACGGGCTGCATCCCATCCCCATCTCCCCATCCCGCATCCCTCGCCCGGGATCCAATCCTGACCGTACAGAAGCCGTCGCGTCGCCGTCGCCCACCCCGCCCCCNAGCAATTAAGGGACTCATATATTAATTATTTCTAATAGGCACATCTCCAAGGTCACCTGTAAGACTGAGCAAGGGAAGCAAACGTGCCTTCCCCCCTTCCCCCCCCTTTGTGGCCCTTGTCCCCCCTCTCCAGAGAAGGGGGAGGCTGCAGCCCTATGGACCCCAGCCCCAAACCCCTCTCCGGGAGCATGGCATAGGGTGCAGCCCCCCCTGGGAAGGACTGGACTGGACTGGGGTGGGGGGGATGCTGGATGAGGGGCTGCAAACCCGGTGCTCTCCTGGAGCAGAACCCAGGGTGAGCAGCGAGCAGGCAGTGGGGGCCGGGGGGGTCCGTGCTGCCTGGCTGCCTCCCTGCAGCCTTTGTCTCTGTGCTCAGCCGCGTTTCAGTCTTCAAAGTGTTAAAACTTTTCAGGGTGTGCTGCAGATCCCTCGCCTGCAGCCTCCTGCCCTGAGTCAAATTAATCATGTACTGGGAAACACAGCAGGCATGTACTAGCCCTGGGCATAGTGTATCACGTACTTTCTGGAATCTGTCACATGGGGAGCTTTCTGTTTTAGGCTCAATTGATCCTTTCTCGGTTTGATACTGTGTTTAATTGTCAGATGGGGCTGTGAGTTTTTGCTTCAGCCCAACTTAAAGGGCGGCTCTTCCCAGCCTTGTTTTCAGATGTCCACATGAACAGACCGCCGCTGTCTCCTCACCCAAACAAAAAGCCTTTCTCTCCCCACACACAATATCCCCTCTGTATTGTCCACAACAAAGAGCAGGGCTAAATTAATTTTAGGTCCGGCTCTTTTAATGTAGGGCTGGGGAGGGGAGGTGCTTTGATTGCTGCAGCTGACGGTTCAAACAAGATAGGAGAGAGGTGGCCCGGGCCACCGGCAGCTCCCTGGGAGGTGGGGATGGGGAGAGAGGATGTGCCTGGCCCCCAGACCCCCCTTCTCCAGCCCCCTGAGCTGCTTTGCCCAAGGTGCAAGGTGAGCTGGAGCAGAGCCCAGTCCTGCTCCTCTGCAGCATCGCCCCAGGTAGGGCTGAGTTCACCCGAGCTCTCCCTGCTTTCCACCTGCCCTCCACCAGAGTGGTCCAAGGAGGCAGGTTGGGACAAAAAAAGTGCCCCCACCCCAAAAGTGATGTCCCCTGGGGGCTGGCATATCGCTCTGGACAGCCAGATAGCCATAGCAGGGTGATTTTTCATTCTGTCTCAGCACAAAAGAGCCAAGCAATAAGCAGAGCATCCCTTCAAAACTGGCTGAAAAGGGAAAACAAACATTTTTTTCTTTTTCTCTCTGTGCTTCTCTTGCTGAAAAAGGCTCATCGGGAGCAGTCAGCTCAGGCTGCTGTGTGCAGCAGTGGCAAAGGAAGCCTGTGGGTCCCAGGAGAGGGTCTGCTCAGGATGTCCCCAGAGCCCTGGTGGGCACAGTTCTTGGGTGTGCACCGAGGGTCTCCGCGGTGCTGTGGGATGCTGTGGGGATGTGGTGGGAGGAGGGAATGGGCTGTGCAGCCCCAGGGTCCTGGTAGCATCTGCAGGATGTGGGATGTGCTGAGGAAAGGGAGGGAGCCCTGGGAAATAGCAGAAACAGAGATGAGGACACCAGAGTCTGGGGAAGGAAGATGTCAGGTCTGGGAGGTGGGAAGGAAAAGGGATGCTGAGGGAAGCAGAGGAGGGAAACAAGAGACCCCAGATGGGAGAATCAGGCACAGGGAAGGGATATAGCAGCATGGGGATGTTGGGAGGGGAGATATTAGAGGGGGGGAGGCAGGTTGTTGTGAGCTTCTGTGGCTTCCCACCGATTCAGGCAGAGATGTAAGACTGAAAGGGGAGGGAGAGGAGTTGTGGGCAGCTCAGCTCCCAGTCCTCCTTGCCTGCCCCTTCTTCCCCTTGCCGTGTGGGTGGGCAGGGCATGTCCCCCCCCCGTGTGTGTGTGGGAAGCATCCTGGAGAGGCCCCCGTGGCCAGGCAGTGGCCGGTGGCTGCTCTCTCCCCCTCCAGCCCCCCAGTTTTCTCTGTAAGGTTGGTAGGAACTTGCTCCTGGTTTATAAATATTCAGTGCCAGCCAAAGCCATTAATGTTGCATTAGAGCTGTGAGTTGGAAAGCCCCAAAGCCAGGCAGCTCGGTGCTGCAGCTGCAGAGCCAGCCGGGTCCCACCAGCCCTGCCCAACCCGCTCCTCTGGGATCTCCTCTGCTGCCAGGACACCCCAGGGTGCAGCGATGGGGAAGAGCATGGCAAAAACAAAAGGAAAGGCAGGCAGGGAGGGTCTGTCCCCAAATCTCCCAATGAAATGGATCTCCCCAGTCTCCCACGAAATGCAAAGGTTGGAGGCTGAGGGCTGGGTGGAGTTTTTCACGTGGGATTATGCCCAGAGCCATGGCCTGATCCCCTGAGGCAGAACATCTCTGGATTTGGATCTCCCCCCAACTTTTAGGGGGAACAATGGGAAGCTCTGGGGCTGCAGAGTCTCCTGGGCTTCTCCCTCCAGCCGGCAGCAGGGACTGAGCTGCATCTCCAGGAATAGGCAGTGCTGCAGGGACTGAAACAGAAGCCGGGGAAGGGAGTTACATCTGTGCAGAGCAGTGATCCAAGTGTTACTATCGGGACCAAATTTTCTCACATCCAGGAGAGCAGCTTTGAATGTGACAGTCTGCAGGCTTGGAGACCCGTTTCAGCCAGCTCCCTCACCTCCCTGGCTTTCTGCAGATCCACCCAGCAGCAGTGGCCCCTCCGCCCCAGCTGCACATCACCAAGCTTGAGGCAGCAGGAGCCTGGTGGGGAAGGGGGGGAAGAGAGAGGGTGAAGCTTTGGGGAGCCAGTGGAGGGCAGGCAGGGAGGAGACACGGGCTGGTGATCCTGGGAGGTGGTCAGGGAATGAGTGGGGGGTGCTGAGCTGGAGCTGGAGGTGCAGCTCTTGGGAATGCAAGCCTTCTACCATGCCTGAAAGAGAAGTCCTCTCCTCAGTAGCTTGTGCCACCGCTGGTGGGTGCAGGGCTTGGCTTCTGAAGCCTCCAGGATGAGCTGCAGGGGATGGGGAGGTCTGAGAGCTGGCAGCTGCTGCTGGATGAGCCGACTGTGGGTTGGATGGATGAGCCAACTGCTACAGTCACCATGCCATGCTGGCCACCGGGACAAAATCCTCCCCCCTTTCATCTTTCTGCAGCTGCTCTACCTCTTGCCCCAGGGACTCTCTGCTCCTCTGCTGGAGGGTCCCTGGGGAGCACACCCTGCCTGGCATGCAGAGCTCAGGAGGTCCATACAAAGGATGCCAAGGAGTGGGAGGGAGGAGGGGGGGGTCCCTGTGGGCTGGAGCAGGGGTCAGTGGTCCTGGGGACCCTCTCTGGAGGGGTGGGCCGTGCACAGAGCAGCCTGTGAGCTCCTGGAGGAGAAAAGGACTGAGACAAGAAACTGCTAAAGGCAATTCTTGCAGCTCACCTGAAGCAGTAAAAAACTGGGTGAGAAAAGCTGAGGTGCACTTCATCGGAGATAAAAAATATCCACTTTATATCAACAGATGTTAAAAGCAACAAAAAACAGTTGCTTGCCCTGCCTAGAAGCATGACGAGGTAGGGAAAGGTCATTTAAGGAGGCAGAAAGAACAGAGGCTTTGCCTGCTGAAGAATAGCAGCTGTGAGGAGCAGGTTTCCCCAGATCCCATCCTGCCTCCTCCTACACGCTGTGCCTGCCAGCCTGGAGCTGCTCCTGCAGCTGACAGAGACCTGAACCCCACAGCTGAGAATGAATGAAGGAGACAAGTCCCACCCTACTTCTTATTTCTTGAGGATGCTGCAGGCAGAGCCCAGGGCCTGGGCAGAAGATGGCACCTTCTGCTTCTGCAGTGGGACAGGTCCAGTGGGGAGCCTGGGAAAAGGCACGGGCAGAGCTCCACGTGGGCTTAGCAGGGCCATGAGGAGCAAGGCAGGATGCTGCTGAATGCTTGGACATGAGGTCAAGGTTGAGGGTCTGGGAAAAGGACTCTTCTCAGGACATCCCTGTGCACTGCACCAGTTCAAGACAGAATTGCTCAAGTTGCATTCAGAAGAGAAATTCACCTTTTTAGCAGAAACACCCGTGTGTGATGGAGGGGTGAAATCCAGGCCAGAGATGGAGTCCCCATCCTGGAGGCATTTAAAAGGCATTTGGAGCTGGTCCTTAAGGACATGGGTTAGTAGCTGACTGTGGGGTTGGTCAAAGGTTGGACTGGCTGAGCCTGGAGGTCTCTTCCAACCCAAATTCTGGGATTCTGGGATTCTGTCACTCTGTGATCCAGTGATTCTGTGATTCTGTGATATGCTGTGCAGGAGAAAAGTGACAGAGATGGGCACCTTTGAGATGGGAATGATGGGAAGCCTCTGGAAGGCTACAGGAGGCTTTGGAATATTGATTATTAATGAGTATTAATTATATTATCAATTTATCCCTGAGCAGTAAGGGATTGAAGCAGAGGAGGTGTAGGCTTCACCTGGGGAATCAGGAGAAGAGAGAGCAGGGAGATGGCACCAGGGATGCAGCTTTTCCTGGATCCTAATCCAAAAGGGGACAGAGCAGGCAGGTGCCCATGAGGACATTCCTTCTCATGAGGACAGGGATGGCAGTGGGGGAAAGCAGGGGTGCAGGAGACCCAGGGAGAGAGCATCATGGTTCTGGTACCAGTCAGACTGCCTGGGGTGAGGGAGCCCTCGCTGACCCTGAGCAGGGGTCCCAGAGGATGGTGTCAGGAGGAGCAGATCCCATCCAAACCCCAGAGCCCTCTGCTGAGCCTTGGCCTGGAAGAGGACCCAAACGCTCATTTTGGATCTTTTTTTTTTTTCACTTAGTCCTGAAACCCCTCTCCAAACTGGTTCCTTCACCTCCTGTGTGGGGTTGGAGAGGGGTGCTAAGGAACCCCTGAGTCCCTGTCCTGGGATGTGACCTCTTCATGGGGGACAAAGGTGCAAGTGGGAACACAAGGGAAACGAGGTTTCCAGAGGCTGAAGGAAACCACCCCTGAATCAGAAGAACCCCCCTCGTGCTTCAGGACATAAGCTGATCATCTGGGGGGGCTGGGAAGGAATTTGTCACCATCTGCCTCTTGTCTCTCTGCTGTGGGGAGCAATAAGCAAGTGAGGAGGGGAGGGTTCAGCAGTGTTATTGGTTGGAGAACAGCATTATTCCCCCTGTCTGCACCCTATAAATGAGTGTGTATTTTTCATAATGGGGGAATACATGCAGGGAGGGAGAAAAAAAATGTTTTAAAAAAAGAACGAAGGAAAGGGGGGAGGGGGGAAATGAATCGATACAACAGAAGCATTAGGGCACTCAGGGGAGTGTTTTACTGGGGCCATTAATATACTTCTCAGGTGGTAAAAGCCACTTAGCCTTTAAAAATGATAATGAAATGTTAACTACCCAAAGCATTATTGCTGAGTCACGGAGAGCCAGGCAGCCCTCAGCTCCCATCTGACTGGGGGGTGCTGGTGGGGGTGTCATCCTGCACATCTGCCCCCAGGAACCGGACCCCTGGCAGCTCCCACCAGCCCAGGTGCTCACCCTTTGGCCCTGGAGCTGCTCCCCAGCTCCCTGGGGGAGAAGCCCCCCTGCTCTGGGTCCTCTTCTGCAGGGAGGGCAGAGGGAATCCTAGAATCATGGAATGGTTTGGGTTGGGAGGGATCTTAAAGCTCATCCCATGGGCAGGGACACCTCCCAGCAGCCCAGGGTGCTCCAAGCCCCATCCAACCTTCAGCACTGCCAGGGATGGGGCAGCCACAGCTTCTGGGGGCAACCAGGGGCTCAGCACCCTCACCCCAAAGAATTTCTTCCTCAGATCTCCTCTCCATCTCCCCTCTTGCAGCTGGAAACCCTTTCCCCTCATCCCATCCCTCCAGGCCCTTGTCCCAAGTCCCTCCCCAGCTTTCCTGGAGCCCCTTCAGGCACTGGAAGGTGCTCTGAGGTCTCCCTGGAGCCTTTTCTTCTCCAGGCTGAACACCCCCAGCCCCCTGGTGTGCAGCCAGGCTCATGACCCCCAGAATGCTGTAACCATGTTGTTTCCAAGCCTCAAGGAGCAGGTGGGGGCTAGGGAGGGGACCACTGTTTCCAGAGCTGCTTTTGCAAGTATATTTGGAAGTGCAAAGCCAGGGGCAGCGTGGTCTCCTGGTGATCCCATGGTCAGGGATGCTCAGCTCCTCCCTGGGGAACAAGGAGGACCCTGACTGTTCAGCTGCTGACCCAGAAGGGAGCAGGAGCCCCTCTTGGCTTCCAGGAGAGAGCCCAAAGCAAGTGTGGAGGCTTCGTGCAGTTTTAGGCTCCATTTCACCAACTCTTGGCTGCCTGGAGCAGAAGGGAAGTGTTGGAACACTTGGCCAGCGTGGACAGCCTGATGCTGATGAAGGTGCTGAGCTTTGGAGGCATCAGGACCCTCCCTGACACCACAGACCAGCTCAGAGAACCATGGGGGTGAAACTCCGGCGACGTTCTTGTCACCGGGGGCATTTCCACCCTGCAAAGGAGCCAGGATTCTCATTTCTCATCTTTTATGTATCTCTGACTTTTATTTGATTGTGAAGGGCCCCAGCAGCCCCCTGCAGTGTCACAGGAGGCAATTCAATGGGCATGCATGGTCCAGCGAGCTGCAGTGTGAGCTGAAGGTCTCCTCCTAGGACGAGTCAGTGCCCAAGCAGAAAATTAATTTCCTTCCATCCATCTGTATATGACCCAAAACCTTTGCTCGTCAGGGAGATTATGAATTTATTTTTTTTTTTCACCAATGTGGATTGAAAGTCAGAGGTAGCTGTGAAGGATGCTGGAGGAGGGATGAGGATCTGGGGGGACAGGGTGCACCCTGGGTCCCAACTCTCCTCCTCAGCACCCATTTCAAGACACTCCTGGGGGACCTGTTTCTGGGGAATTTTTTTTGCTTCAGTGAGTTTTCCCCTGTGTTAGTGAGGGTCCTGATGACACCTGAAGCAACCCAATGCCTTTTTTTACCTCCAAGCCCAGTGCAGAAGTCACTGCATCTCCAGAGTGCTGAGTCAGGGGGTGCTGGCCGGGGGCAGGTCCTGATCCTGCAGAGTCCAGGGCAGAGTTAGGGCTATAATTAGGGTATGTCTGGCACACTAAGGTGCCATTGAGGAGGTTGTGAGCGTCCCCAAGCATTTCTAAAGGACATCCTCCCTGGGACAAGGCTGCACTGGGGAGATTGGCATTGGGCTGCAGCAGGATTGGCCCCATTATGGGGGGACAGCTTGTGCTTTGTCCTTGTCCCAGGAGGTGTTGGCAGGAGGCAGCTCTCACCTCTACTGGACCTGGAGGTCTTTCTGGGACCCAACACCTGAGTATGCACAAAGAAGGCAGAGCCATCCCCATCAAGCCTCTGGATGCACAACCCCGTGTCCCTGTCCCTAAAGCAGAGGGGAGAAGGTGTCCCCTGTGCCCCTCACAGGTGACTCTGCAGCAGGGAGGGCACTCCAGGAGCATCTCCTGCCAGCCTGGCACTCTTGAGAGGACACAGAGGCTTCTGCATCTCCGGAGAGAAGTGGTTCTGTGGTTCTCTAGCAGCAGGTCACGACACTCCTCAAGTCGTCTGGGAACTGCTAAATGGGTCACTCTGCTCTGCAGAGCCCAGTGCTGCATGGCCATGGGGCTGGATGGGATGGCTCTGCTCCCCCCCAGCTCCTCTCCCTCCCCATCTCCCCTTTCTCCCCATCTCCCTTCCTTCCCCATCTCCTCTCCCTTCCCATCTCCTCTCCTTCCCCATCTGTTCTGCCTTCCCATCTCCTCTCCCTCCCATCTCTCCTCCCTTCCCAGTTCCTCTCCTTTCCTGTCTCCTCTCCCCCCCATCTCCCTTCCCTCCCCATCCCCTCTCCCTCCCCATCCCCTCTCCTTCCCCATCTCCTCTCCCTCCCATCTCCCTTCCCTCCCCATCTTCTCTCCTTTCCCATCTCCTCTCCCTCCCATCTCCCCTCCCTCCCCAGTCCCCCTGGCCCCAAGGCAGCCCCCTCAGGCCCTGCTGGCCCAGCTGGCCCAGGCAGTAGCCCCCTCAGAAGGTGGGGGCAGGGGCTGGCTCCCTCCCCAGCTCCCTCTGGGCACTCAGATCCCGGGAGCCCCGGGTGCACCCCGTTTTTCTGGCCGCAGGGGCTGCAGGTGAAGCACCTCAGCCCAGAGGAGCTGCCAGGCTCCCAACTTCTCTGTTGCCCGCCTGAACTCCTGGAAGAGGAGGGATATTGTGTGCACTCGAGAGGGAGTCGAGGAGATGCCAAGAGAGGAGAGAAGCAGATGGAAAAGCCAGAGCTGAGGAGGGAGCAGGAAGGAAGGAGCAGAGGAAGGATAAAGCAAGAGGGAGGTGAGAAAAGAGCTGGGATGCCACAAAGCAGTGGCCAAGGCAGCAAGAGAGCTGCATCTTCTCTTTCTTGTCCTCCAAAGCAGACACAGACGTGGCAGCAGCTAATCTTCCTGGCTCCTCAACAAAAGGATTCTTTTCATGCCAGTAATCCAAGAGCTGCCATGCCAGGGCTCTCCCAGCTCATCTGCTGTGACTGCACTTCTGTGGCATCCAACTGAAGGGGTGAGCAAAATAAAGACAGATGGCACTGGATTAGCTCTAACACTTCTCCTGTAGCACCGTGCAGTCACTGCAGCCTTCTCCTCTGCCTCCCTGCACTGCAGCTCTGCAGCCACCCCCAGTAAAGCACCAGTGGCCCAGCTCCAGAGCCACAGCAGCACCACGGGAGCAGGACAGACCCAGCGTGGGGTTTGGGGCTGTTTCTGGGAAGAAGCAGATCAGGGACAGGCCGTGGTGGCAATGAAAGGTGAGCAAGAAGCCAGCCCTCTGCTGAAATGGGGCTTTTGTTCTTACAGAAGACCCTTGGACACATTCCTGCAGCATCAGTGGGTGCAGGTTGGGCTCTGAGGCCCGTGGAGCAGATGCTGAGCAGCATTTGGAACGTCTGAGTCTGTCACCTACAGGGATGGGGCTACATCGTGCTGGCCATTAAATGTTTTGGGCAGATCTATCAAGAGACAAAGCTGTTTCTTCACCAGGCAGCGAGAAGAGTAGTCTCTTCCTCACGACTGAGTGTATTTTGCCCAAGTCAAGCCAGGTGCAGACGTAGAGCTTACACCAACCCAGTGCCAGATGGTGCAACACGACTGCCCCTGTGCTCAGCCCTGGTGAGGCCACACCTCGAGTCCTGTGTCCAGTTCTGGGCCCCTCAGGTCAGGAAGGAGATTGAGGTGCTGGAGCAGGTCCAAAGGAGGGCAACCAGGCTGGTGAAGGGACTGGAGCACAGATCCTATGAGGAGAGGCTGAGGGAGCTGGGGCTGTTCAGCCTGGAGAAGAGGAGGCTCAGGGGAGACCTCATCACTCTCTACAACTCCCTGAAAGGAGGTTGGAGCCAGGGGGGGGTCGGGCTCTGCTCCCAGGACTTGTCTGAGTCCCCAGACCCCAGGCCNCAGCTCTTTCTCTGTCCCCAGCTCTCCTCCCTGTCAGTGCTCACAGCCCCCATCCCACCCCCTGAGTGCTCAGCTCTGCCAGGGGAGGTTTAGGTTGGATATTAGAAAGAATTTCTTTATGGAGAGGGTGATCAGACATTGGAATGGGCTGCCCAGGGAAGTGGTTGATTCCCCATCCCTGTAGATATTTAAAAAGAGACTGGATGTGGCACTCAGTGCCATGGGCTGGGAACCGCAGCGGGAGTGGATCAAGGGTTGGACTTGATGATCTCTGAGGTCCCTCCCAACCCAGCCAGTTCTATGATTCTGTGATTCTATGACCATGCCTTGCCATGGGCAGGAGCTGGGGCACTGACAGACTGGGCTGTGTTTAAACTGGGACACTTCCCTGTTGCTTCCCAGCCAGAAATGATGTGGGAATTCCAGCATCAAGTGCTGTTGTGTCAGTAAATCTCCTTTCCAAGCCCACAGCTTCTTCCTGCTGAACTGTCCTCCTTCTGCAAGGCAAACTTCACCCTGATCTCCAGCTCTGACCTCACTTGTTCTGGGTTGTCACCTCTGGTGCTACAGATGACTCCAGGGATGTTCAGGCTCCTCAGCACTTCTGTACTGTCCCTTCTGACCCCTCATCCAGCATCACCACACAGCCAAGCAGTTCCAGCTTGTCGAGATGTGTTTCCCCATGGGCACCTCTCAGAAGACCTGCCAGGTACACTGCAACCATTTTTTCTACCACTGGTCTCCTAGTACTGGTATTAAAAATAAATAAATAAATTACAAGAAAAAAATATTTATTTATAATAATCATTTATAATATTTACTTATAATAAATAAATAAATAAATAACAAGACTTTTGCTTCCTGAAAAATATCAAGACTTAGTCCCTGCTTTTGGGAAGAAGATCCTTTGCCTCTGCATTGGCTTTGCAGTTGTCCAGTTTAAAAGTTTTTAACTTCTAAGACAGATAAGGCTCCAAACAACCCAGTGTAACCTCCTCTGGACTCTTTCCAACGTCTCCACGTCCTTCTTGTCTTGGGGTCTCCAGAAGTGGACAGAGGACTCCAGGTGGGGCCTCACAAGGATGTAGTAGAGGGGAGAATCCTGCTGGCCATGCTGCTTCTGGTGCAGCCCAGGTCAAGGTTGCCTTTCTGGGCTTTCAGAGACCATTTCCAGCTCATGTTGAACCTCTCATCAACCAACACCCCCAAGTCCTTCTCCTCAGGGCTGTGAGGAAATGCAGCTTTCCTGAAGAGAAACCTGATTCTTTAATTCTATCCCAGTGAGACCAGGACAGGAGCAAGGCCAGAATACACTGGAGATGCTGGGGAAGAAAACATTCAACCAGCTGAACCCCTTCAACACCAAACAGGGCGTATTTCCCCTCATAAGATGGGAGCCCCGTTCCCATTGTCCTGCAGAGGTCTGCAGGCTGGGTGGGCAGCCTGAATTTTTGACACTTCTTGTCTTCAAGTCACTTGAGTATTTTGCAGCCCCCTCTTCTGTGTTTTCTTTTTCTTGTGCAAGGTAGAGCTGGCCAAACACCAGGCAGGGAGTGCGTGCTGGTGACAGCCCACAGGAGCCCCCTGAGCTCCTCAAGATGTGCACAGAGAGGGTCTTGCAGGGGTGATTGGAGTCACAGCCCCCTGAGAGTCACCCGTGGCTTTCGGGGATGCAGTCTGGCTACCTGGGTACCAACCTTTTGCAGAGGGGTGGGCTCAGAGGCTGCTTGCAGCTCCTCTGCTCTTGCACCCAGCAGAGTTTCTCTCCCCAGAATCACACCCTCCTGACTTTGCTGCCCTTCTGCCCCCCTTCCCAAGGGCTCTGTGCATAGCCAGACAAAAGGCCAGAGCTGCTGCTGGTGCTGCAGATGGCTGCTCAGCCCTCTGAAGCCCAACACCTGGTCCCTGCAGCCCAAATCTGGGACCCCCAGCACTGCAATGGCCCCAGTCGTTGGGTTTCTAAACAGCTTGGGAGGAGAAGGGGGAAGCAAAGGGGGGAATCTGGGACAGACAGAAAGCTGGAAAGGTTCAGCCGCAGCAAAACCACGAGGCTGCAGCCAGGCCAGGATCATCTTTGTCGTGACCCTCCTCAGCCAGTCCTGCAATTTGCATCTGGATGCGTTTCATTCCCTACCAACGTTCATTAGCAGCTGCCCAGCACTAAGCTGCCTGCTTGGGAATAATTAGGCCCTTTTTCTGAAGGTCATGACGGTGCTAACATCATAACTTCTCCTGCTTTGAACAGACAGACAGTGGGATGCTGCAAGCATCAATTAAAGTGCTCCTGTGAGAGGTGCAGGGAGCAGAGAGGCAGCCGGGCAGCACGGGCAGTCAGTCTGGGGCTGCTGTGAATTATTTTGACAGCAAATTATCAAAGTCGTGTGACAACTTCCCTGCTTAAACTGGAGACAGCAAAAGGCTGGAAAAAGGGAGGGAATATTCCGCATTCCAGAATATGGAATAATTCCAGAATATGGAATAAACCTGAGAGCCAAATCTGAGCTTTTTCTCCTATTGACAGCCCAGGGCTCTTTGCTCCTTCCCAGGCAGAGTGGTGGCTCAGGACAGTGGTTGAGGGGGGGGTTTGGTGACCAGAACTCTTCCCAGCCCTCCAGCCCATGGGCTTGAGCACTGCAAAGTGATTTTCAGTGACTCGGGCATCACCACTCGCCAGCCAAGGGAGCCCCAGGGGCTGCCTCAGCTTTGAGGAGGCTCTTCAGAGTCCAGGCTGGGAGGAGGGGGTGTGGGAGCTGCCGGCTCCCCAGCACCCTGGTCTCCTCTTGGGTTTTCTGCCCAGGCTGGGAGGCAGCAGTTCAGCTTCCCATGGAACAGAAGGATTCCACTTCCAAGCGGGAATCAACCACTTTGTACCCGTGGACACTTCAGTCCAGGGCTGCAGCTGCTCCCAGGACTTGTCTGAGAGTCCCCAGACCCCCAGGCCCCAGCCTTCTGGAAACAGCACATGAATCCTATTTCTCATGTTAGAAAACAAACTTGATTGCAATTCAGCAATTCACCTCTAAAACTCTTTTGTATTTCCATTTCACATTTAATGTCCAAGGGATTGAAATGTCACAGGAAAAATATAAAAGGAACACAGTACCTGGGGTTTGTCATTAGGATGTAAACTTCAACATCTGCCCTTAAAAAACCCAAGCCAGTGATTTCCCCACATGGTAAAATATACAGTTTATAAGGTATTGATGCTTTACCTTAGCTTAAGAACCAAATTCTAGATATAAAATGGAGAGATACAAAGATGTGAAGCATGTGTACATAATCTTCAAGTATTTTCAAGTATCCTCTAGTGTATCCTGGGGTCTGGGGCTCAGCAAAGGCAAGGCTGGGGACACTGGGAGCTCTTGTGTCACTTCCTTTGATGCTCAGGCTGCTTTCACCACACGTGCTCCTGGAGGCTTTGGTCCCAGCCCAAAGGACAGGGACACATGGACATAGCCACATCTCCCAGATGGCTCCAGCTGTCCTTGAGCAGCACTGCAGTGTCCCCTCACTGACTTCTGGCTGCTGGTTTGGCTCCTCCAGCCCTGTCTCCCGGGGTTCATCCCTCTCTCCCAGAGGACATCAGCTGCAGAGGTCAGGCTGGGAGCTTCTGCCTGGCAGGGGGCAGGGCTGCAGCAGTGGGATTTTGGCCAGGTGTCTATCACTTCCTCAGTGCACCTTGCTTTTTTTCTCCATGAATTTCAAGCAAATCATCTGCCTGACCTGCTGCAAGGTGCATGAGTCCTCCTGGGCTGCTCTGCTTAGTTCCACCTCAACAGGAGGAAAAAACTTCTTTAGTCTTAGGGTGAGAGAGCACAGGACCAGGCTGCCCAGAGGGGTTGTGGAGTCTCCTTCTCTAGAGACTTTCAAGACCCATCTGGACACGTTGGTGACCTGCCCTTGATGATCCTGCTTTGGCAGGGAGCTTGGAGCCAGTGATCCCCAGAGATCTTTTCTAACCTCTACCATTCTGTGACCCTATGGGTCAGTGACTGAGGTCTCAGAGGGAGGATGGTGCTGTCCTCTAGGAGAAGAATTGGGCTGTATCAGTGGAGAGCAGCTGATCATCAAGCTACAAAAAAAAAAAAAAAAAAAAAAAAAAAAAAAAAAAAAAAAGTCTGGTCTCTGAGGTGCCTCCCAAAGCCTTTGGTGTCACCAAGAAGTGAGCAGTGTGAAAAGGAGGAGGAGGGTTCAGACAGACACAGGTGAGGGCTCTGGCCCTGGCCATGAATTGCTCTAAAGCAGAAGTCCTGGGATCAAGTCCCAGCTTTGGCTTGTCCTTCCAGGGTCCAAGAGCCCTCCCTGTCCTCACCAGGCACAGCAGAGCTCTGATGTTCAGCAGATCTGCAAGGAAGCATCCAGCCTCTTGTCATTCTCTCTTCTTCTGCAAGCTGTCTCATCTCGTGCCAGTGTGCCTGAGAGGATGGGACAGACATTCTGGGCTCTGCCCTTTAGGTCAGGATGCCTTTTCATGGCCAAGCCCAGCCTTGTTTTCTCAAGAAGAATTCCCAGCACAGACAAAGGCTGGAATATGGCCTCTGTGTTAATGCAGCACAGCAAGACCTACACCAGTGCACCTAGCTCTAAAAAAAAAAAATTAAATAAGGGAATAAAGTGTAACCTGGAGCCTTTTCAAACTCCCAGGCAGACAGGGAGCTGTTTTGCTTTGCTGAATCCATGCATATTTAGACAGTTCCTTATTAAATAGCCACGAGTCACTCTATCCATTAAAAACTCCCATGAAGGTGAAGCACATTTTTTGGTATCTCTGCAGAAGGCTGCTTACTCTGTTGAGACAGGGACTGGCTGTATTTTGTGTTTTATGCAGCACCTAGGAAGGCTGGGCCACAAAATCCAAGAGCTGCATTCCCCTGGGTATCAGCCCCGTGCATCACTGCAGTGTGGGTGCCTGGGGGCTGATTTGGAGATGAGGGAAAGGAGAGAAAATAACCAGGCACAGAGTGGTGGCTGCTCCCTTCAGCCCTCTGCCCACTGCTCGTGTCTGTGGTGATGCTGACATGGATGCTCTGCTCCACCACCAGCTCTCCAGTGCTGTGCACTCTGGACTGGTTTCTGGATGGTTTTATTCAGGGCAGAGGGATGAGCACCAGGACGACCCAACAGGGTATTTTGGGTTGAGCAGCCTGGGTCTGGCATCTAGCTGCTGTAGCTGGATCCTTTTTGTTCTTCATGCCCAGAGATAAATGTGCAGATCTTACATCCTCATAGGTTAAAGCTAACTTACTCTTCACTCCCCATCCCTCCTGTCCCAGTTTAACTCTGGCCTGGCAATTAAACCCAGTAACAGCTGCTCTCTATTAATCCCCCTCCCCTCCCTGATAAAGGAAGGAGAGAGAATGAGGGAGAGAGACTGAGGGGTTGGAAGCTAAACTACACAGCTTGATTGAAACAGGAATGATAAATAGGAAAAATGTGTATAAATCTCTACAAATAGGCAGGAAAATTGATGCCAGGTTCCTCCCCCCTCTCCCCCAATAACTCTCAGGTCACCCCCGAGGCTGCAGGGCAGCCCTGGGAAAGTCCAGGCTGGAATCCTGGGGTCAGGAGCAGTTGGGAGCTGGAGGCAGGAACACAGGGATTCAGGCTGGGATGGATCAGGAGCACAGGCAGAGGAAGGGATGGAATCCTCCCAGGATGCTGAAGCAAAGAGGGAGAGGGGAAGGAGGGGAAGCAGGAAGGGGTTTGACCCTGGTGATCCCTCCAATTGATCCTGAGGATGAGGTGTATGGGATGGAATCCTCTGTTTGGTCAGTTTGGGTCATTTCTCTTGTCTGTTCCTCCCTAAGGGAGGGTTCCAGGTGTGACCTCTTTCCTCCTTTTCTCCTTCTGGAGGGCAAAATGTTCCTCAGAGCTGAGCAGTGTCCCTGGTTCTGCACCCCAGGCTCTGGCAGTAACTATAACCCTGGAGTGGGATCAGTCCCAGGAGCAGACACTGCCTGAGAAACTTGCTGTTCATTTCAGCAAGTGCAGCTCCTGACAAGAGACTGAGCTGGAAGCAGAAGCACAAGACAGAAAATCCCCTTTATCCTGGCCCAGAGCAGGACACCTCCTGTGTGCCTCCCAAACTTTTCCTGCTTGCAGTTGCACAGCTCCTGTGTTCATGTCCCCAGCTCCCAGGCATGCCATGGAGCCTTTCAGATGGCTTGGGCTAAGAAATGGAGCAGAAAAAATTTCCATAGCTGGTGAGGGGAATCTGATGCTCTGCTCCTCTTTAGGTACCCCATGGGCAGCTGGGGCAGCTCCAGGGGACCTATAGAATTTGCTTTTACATGCAGCCCTGTGTTGCATGTGGGAAGGGATGACTGACCCAGAGCATCCACCAGCTCATGACCACACAGCTCCTGAGTTGTGCTGGCAGCTCAGAAATCTCTGTGACAAAGACCCCTGGACACAGAGCACTAACAAGCTGGGTGTCTGCACTTGGGGGTTGGCCCTGTCTGGATCTGCAGGGAAGTGCTGGGGTTCTGGGCTGGCAGAAATTGTCATCAATCCAGGGATGGCTTTTAAAGAGAAGCTAACTCCTGCTGCTTCCCACGTAAGGACCAGTGGAATGATACAGAACAGTCCTTCTCAGGCTGCTCAAACCCATATGCCACTGAACCCCATGAGAAAAAACCCAGAGCCTCTGGTGCAGCTTTTTCCAGCAGCTTTCATGACAGCCACTTTTCCCTGTTCATTTACCACTTCCAGTTCCCCTCCTTCTGCTGAGTTTCTTGCCCATGCAGGAAAAAGTTTTGTGTCTGGGTCTTGGCTGTCATTTCACAAACCAGCTTCTGATTCTCAGGACTGACTCTCAGGGGGAAGATGAGTCTCAGGTCTGTGCTCTCCTCTATCTGCTTACTTTGACTGTTCAATAAGCCCAAAATTTTATGGCAAAGTCATACAACTCATCTTGCTTGTCCCCTGGTCCCTGACCTTCCGATCCTGGTGCTTCTTAAGTCCTTCCTTTGCCTGAAAACAACCTGGAGAAACAATTTTCTTCCTCCATATTTAAAAAGCCCTTGGCCCTGACCAGTTCCAAGCAGCACTGATGTTGGAATTCTGGAGGATGAAGGCAGTGTCACCAAGCTGACTGTAGGTCTTTGATTTCCACAGACACAGGAACAGTGTTTTACCAGATTTTGGGGGTAAACAGCTCTCCTTTGAATGCAACAGGACTGGGAAACTGAACCCTCTTCTGTCCATCTGAACGTTTTTTCCTTGGTTTCTGTATTATTAAGGCAGAAGCTGAATATTTCATCATTATTTGAAGAGAGTTTAGTCCTCTTCATAATATTCCACCAGAGTGGATAAGAGTTTCTTTTCTATTCAATTGGAGAGGCTCATTTCATTAGCATGCTGCTGATTTATTATTTATAATGACTGTTTACAAAACAGCCTGTGAGGCTGATGAGGCCTCAGCCAGGTGACAATATTTCTACAAATATTGTCCTGAGCAACCTGCAGGCCTGGGCTCAGCAACAAGTCACTTGGTGATGAGAAGTGATTTGCAAGGAGACTTCAAACAAACATCCATCTCTGGTTTGAGGGCTGATGTTGGTCACGAGGGGACTGATCTTAGGGGTTTTGTGATGTTTCCTCTGGGCAGTCCACACTTGCTTCTTTCTCAGGATGGTGTTGGCAGGGCAAGAACTGGAGCTGCCTCGTATTGTCCCTTCCTGATCTCTTTTTCTGGACCAGTCAGTCCACAGGTCTTCTCAGTGGTGCCAGAAGTGTGTTGCCAACTCCTGACCCTGTCCAGACGTCCCATAACTTTTTAACATCTTCATCCCAAAGAGGAGACATCACATTCTTTGGCCAGCAGCAGCCTGGAGCAGCATTGTCCCTCCCCTCCACTGCTGCACCGGAGGGATCTCTGTTGGAGCCACTTTTCCAACTCTTTGCACAGATTGCCCCTGGCTAGCAAAAGACTGATGAGTTCTTGACTGGATTCTTGGAATTTTGGGAGGATGCTTCCCCCTCTACAGCGGACAGAAGGGCTGAGGTGGGCACTGCTCAGGGTCAAGCATCCCCTGCTTGAAACATCAGCCACAGAACCCCCGGCTGCAGCCACGCTCACTGAGCCTCCAGCTACTGGAGAAAAGAGGCTGAGACACCTTGAGTGCTGGGAGGGCAGTGACAGGAGGAGATGGATTGCTCTGCTGCTGCAGGTCTGCAGGCTGGGGGCTCCAGGCAGTGCTGCCAACACTTTTTTTTTTTTTTTTTTTTTGATGCTGTCGGTGCTTTCATCCAAAGGAATCAGGTCTGGCTGTGCACATAAATTTTTTTTTTTTAAGAGCAGTTTGCTGTTCTCTTTGTTCTGCACCTCTGGTAATAACTTCTGTTCCGAGGAGCTGCTCAAAAAGTTGCACCTGGATAACTTCCCTTGGCTTTCAGGAGGAAAACACCCTTCCTGGTGCTGCCCACAGAGGTAGAAATCTGACAGGTAGAAGCCAGAGTTGTTTCCTGGGCCTGGGTTTCCAATGCCCATGGTGGAAGCAGAAGGTCATAGGGGGACCACAAAAGTCCTCCAGGGGAATGCAGAGTCTTGTCAGGGCTCAGAAAGCCACATCAGCTGCTACGTGGGGGTGAAGCAGGAAGATGTGGCTGCTGCTAAATCACGTGTGCTGAGCAGGAGTGAGAAAACACCTCCTAATAATAATTTTTTAAAAACTTCTTTTTAAAAAAACCCATATTTTTCCAGTCAGGCAATGGAGAATTACCAAAGGCACTGGGACAATGCTGCTTCAGCACAATATTCTTCTCTCCATCATTGCTCCCCCAGAGGTGCTCAGGGTGCCTCCTGCCACCCTGCACTCTGTCAGCCCCTCTCCAGCAGGGTGCTGGGGGCACCCGGGGGGTGCTCAGGGTGCCTCCTGCCACCCTGCACTCTGTCAGCCCCTCTCCAGCAGGGTGCTGGGGGCACCCGGGGGGATTCATGCTCCTCCACACCCCATCTGCTGTGGGCAGGGTGAGCACTTCACTTTCTGGCAGGAACCCTGCAGACCCACCCTTTGTGGCCTCACAAAATCCTCTGTGGCATGTGGCACCCCCCAGGCTCCTCACCCAGGGCTCATCTGCTGGGACACAACACCAAGCTCCCAACACTTCCCTGGGGCTCTCTCCCAGCCCTGCTGACTGCTCTGCTCAGCATCCCCACGAGAGGCAGGAACTCTGCCTGGGCCTCAGATTTGCAGGAGCAGTGGAGATGCTGTCCCCTGCCACCAACCCCCCTCTGTCCTGTGCACTGCTCCTAGGAGCTGGCAGCTCCCTCCCTGGAACTCTGGCCTCAGGACCTGGCAGTGGATGTGGATCCCTCTCCTTTCATCCAACTGGGCTGCTGAAATCCCAAGTGGTTCTTGAAAAAGCAGCTACAATCCAGTGGTTTTTCTTGAGGTGTGCTGTCTGCATTCAGGTTAGTGGCTGGTTCTGTTCTGCTCCCCCTTGGACCTGGAGCCTTTGTCTCTGTGCTGGGCTAGATGACAATCTCTGCTGCCTTCCAATGCACCTACAGAACTGGTTGAAATTCCAGAAACAGCACACGCCTGCTTTGCTGGCCTCTCAAAGGAAGGGCTTGGCATGTTCAGTGGTGTGTAACCAAGACATGACCCACTTGGAAGGGAACTCAAGGGCACTCACTCTCTGCACAGGTACCTGTGGCTCCAGAGGCTCGAGACAGAACAGGGACCCAGGGCTTTGGGTGTCAGACAGATTCACCTTCCCCAGCCAACCACTCCTCCCCTGCACTCATTTGATTTTCACATGCCCCTGGGGGAAGCTCTGGGTTCCCCCAGCCCTGCCTTTCAGCCATACTGGGTCACATTTGGGTCAGTTCTCCCAGCAGCCACAGCACCATCCATCAGCATCCTGCTGCCACCTCCCTCCCTGGGACATGGCACACAGGACACCACCTGCTGTGGCACTGCTGGCACTTCCCCCCGTGGGAAGGGCTGCAAAAAGATGCAAAGAGGCACTAGAAGCTGGGGGTGAACAGTCCAGGAGTTTTGCCTCATCTTTTTGAGTCACCAATTGTTTGCAAGCAGCTCCATGACCTCTCTGCACTCATCTTTCCAAAGTTCTTCCCATCCTTCTCCCTGTGTTTTCTCAGGCACTGCCTCTCCTGCTTGCTGGGCATGGATGTCTTGTAGGATAAAGGCAGCACCTAAACCCCCTGTGTCTGCACCTAAGGAAATCCTCATGAGTTTGCTGTCACCTTTGCTGTGTCCTGGCCCTGCTGTACCATGCACAAGACCCCAGGAGCTCTGCAGCTGAGCACCCACCTGGTCATTTTGGGGCACTCAGAAGCATTAAGGCAGGCAGCCTGGTTCTCCCAGGAGCTTGGTGCCTATTTCCAGTCTTGGGATATTCTTATAGTGGGGTTACCCCAAGGGTGCAGCACCCAAGGTGCTCTTTGTTGCTGTGGTTTTTCCAAGCCTAAGGGCTGAGTGATCCATTGGAACAGACAGAAATGCCCCTGTTGCATGGTGATAACTGGATTGAGAGATTCAGTACCTCTCAAATATGCTGCTCATCCAGCCAATTAGCAGTGAAATCCATGTGCACCTCCAGCTTCCCTTCTTTCTTCTCCTTTCCTCAGGCTCTAACCTTTTCTCCCATGTCCCCTGGTGTCTGCAGCCTCACAGCTGGCTACCTCCCACGTCCTCTTGCTGGGAATGAGCTTTTGCCCTCGTCCCACTGGTGGTTCTGCTCAGTTCCTCCACCTCAACTCCCCCAGGTGAGGGCTGTGTGTGACACGGTGCCTGCCCAATGAAGCCTACAACTGCCTGGGCTCTAGGAACCACTGCAATGACCAGAGTGCTGGGGATGATTAATCAGGAAATGGTAAAGAAAATGCTTATAATGAGGCATCTGAATCTCTGACTTCACCAGGGATACAAACTCCCAAACATGGTGACAGTAAAGAAATCCATTGAGGATAGCTAAATAATAAAGAATTCACCTCTGGGAGCTTTCTAAAGCACTGACTCTTGCAGACTGGAAGAAGATCATGGGGAAGGGCCTGTCCATGACAACCCTGCCCTATATATTGCTGCCTGGGTGGACCTTGGTGCTTCCTGGTGCCACCACAGTCATGATCTGATTTGGGGAACTTTGGTGATGGAGGCAGACAACACGGGGCCCTGTCCACACACCAGGAGATGAGGAATGGAGCCCCCATCCTTGGTGTGTACCCCACCTTTTCTCTCCTCACTCTGCCCATGCCCCGGGGGAGCTACACCTCTGCCCTTGGAGCAGATGGCAAAAACTTCTCCAAGCCAGGACTCCCCTCTCCTGCTTGACCACAATGCAAAAGCAGAGCCCAGCCCAGGACTGAAACTCTCTTGTTTTCAGTGGAAAGTCTTTTCTAATATTTAAAACTCTAGTCTGGTGTTGGACCAAGCAGGGCACCCTCCGCCTGCTATCATAGAGCTGTGAGGTCCCTGCAGAGGTGACACAGATTTCATCTCCTCCTCCCAGGGGAATTTCATCACCCACATTCTCAGCAATGAAGATTGTCCCTAGTGCAATATTTTTTTTTTTGTCTCCTCTATTCTTGGAGCCAGAACCCAGGGAGATGGTATGAGTGTATGAAGGTAAAAAGACCCCAAAATATCCCTGAGCCACGAAGACTGTTTTCAAACCATGGCTTTCACAGGGGCACCTGACACGAGGGGCTGGATGCAGTTAACACATCCCAGCCTCTGGCTGATGGGAATAAGCAGCATTGCTGATAAGCTGATTTGAGGAAGGTGTTGCTGGGCTCTGCAGATGCAGGCTGAGCCCAGCCTCGTGTGTCTATCTCAGTCCCACAGGCAGCACTGCCAGGAATTGCTGTAACCCATCTACCTCTCAGGCAGCTTTCAGGGGGTCCTGAGCAGTCCTCATGGTGTGGTCTGATGTGCCACAGCTGTCCCTGCCCTGCCCATCCATCATTACCTGGGATCTAATCCAGCTGCACACCCCAAAGCCTGGTACCCAGGCTGCACAGGCAGCAGAGACCTTTCGTGCAGCTCCATGGGTCTTTGGTGTCCTGTGTTGTGATTAAATCCCCTGAAATGGGTCCAGCTGGTCACTTGATCACAGATGTTTCCTTGTCAGAAGGGGCTGAGTTTCCCTGGAAATTTGCATCTTGGGGCTGGGTTTTAACAGCCTTCACCTGCCTGAGATTCTCCCGTCCTGAGAAGCAGGGAGTGGAGGAGGCTGCTCAAGGGAAGAAGTCTGAGTGTGGGGGGTGTGTGGCCTCATCTGTTGGGTAAAAAGGACCCAGAATTCCTCTCTCCTCTGCTCCTCACCTGACAGGGCACTGGGTCCCTGGGGAACCCTGCCAGGCTCTGCTAACCCAGCCTGACACTGCTCTCTTTCCAGCTCTTATGGGACTGGGAATGGAGGATCAGAGCTCGGGGTACTTGCAGGAGATGCAAGACGTGAGATGTGCCACTTGGAATGTGGCTCCATCTGCCTTCTGAGCCTGAGCAGGGAGGAGCTGAAGTCTGGGATGAGCACTGGAGTGGATCCCACAGCCCCTGGCTTGGTGCTCACTGGAGCAAGAATTGTTGTTCAGTTTATCAGCCTCAGGGGTCATCCCTGGGATTCTGAGGACATCCTGAAGCCAAGAAAAGGACTTCCTGAAGGCTTCTCCATTGAAATCCATGTTGGAAGCACTGTTTTCCAGCCTGCCCTGTGGTAGGGTTGAAAGATCCTGATGAAAGCAGACTTCCCTTCTGGGTTCTGCAGGACTCCTCTTCTGCAGGAATATTAGGATGTTGTGGTGCTGCACGGGGACACCAGGATCCTCTGGAGGAGCATAGCTCTGCAGGGGGACATTTCCCACCCCTCTGTCATGGTCCATGCATGATCATCTCTGTCCTCCACTGCTCACTGGGAGGTGGAAGAATCTCCAGGCTCCTCCACACGTGGTGCTGATCCAGAAGACCTCAAACTGTTGTCTCTGTCTCGCCCTGTCCATGTTTTTTCAGCCTGGATTAAAAACCCTACTATGGTTTTTAGCACAAAAGGGGAAAGAAGAGAACCTTCTATGTTCAGGACATTTGGGACATCACTAGAATTTCATCCATCTGTGATTGGCCCTCAGACCGTCATACTCAATTTATTTCTCAGCCAAAGTTTTTCAGCCATCTGCTCAAGTGGAACAGCTTCCAGCATTTATTCCCAATAGTGCTCCTCTGAGGGAACACATGGATTTTCTCCAGTACGACAGCATCACTATTTTCCAAAAAAAACCAACCCCAACCCCTCAGCCCAAGGCTGCAGTGATTGGCGGGGAGCCCTCCCTGCTCTGCACCCCGACCTTGAATTTTAAGCAACTGATGAAGAAAACACAGAACTCTTTCTCTTCCACTTAGCGCTGGGAACATGACTGATGGCTTTTAAAGGGCTCCTCAGCAGAGATGTTAATGAGGTCGCCTTGGATACTCAGCTTAAAATGGTGTGGCTGCAGCTTCTTTCGTGTCAGCAGTCAACAACAACCACAAAAACTGCACACCAACCCAGCAGGGGGGATGCTGGAGCAGGGCTGGGGGACTCCTGGCAGGAGACTGGAGCAGAGAGAGCCTTGCAGTCCACCTGCTGCCAGCAGTTTGGTGGCTCAGCCTCTCTGATTGTCTAGGAGAGCGTCAGGATGGCCATCATCTTGGTAATTATTATCTCCTGAAATTGAAAAAAAACCCAAACCCAAACAACCCCACCCCAAAACAACAAACTCCCAAAATGCCTGACAGATAACAAGTGCCTGATTTTTCCAGATAGCTTATTCTTACATCTTATATGAAGTCCTGGGAAAGGTCTTCAAATCTGGAGCAGCAAGAGGTTCAGGGACAGCCAGGGAACTAAAAGCAGTTTCCCTGTGTGGAGGGAGGGGAGGTTGTGTCTCCTTTGGAAAAGGTTTGCAGGGCTCAGAGACCTTGTATCACTGCTGCTTAATGTCTGACCTTCCCTCAGCCAACCTGAGAGGTTTAAAAAGTGGGGTGAAAGACACTGGAAGCAGGAAGCCAAGGCAGGTGCATCCTGTGCTTTGATGATCTCCCCCAACACAACTCCTCCCTTTCTCTTGTGAGCAAGGGTGAATCCAGTGACACATCTCACAAGCTTTGGGGGGGCTTTGAAGAGGTGTGGAGCCACTGATGGCAAGGTCTGAGTGAGTTCAAAGCTTTGCCAAACACCTTTACATGGGAAGAGAGCTCCTACTGAGTCCCCCCTTAGCAGAGTAATCAAGCTGGGAAGGACCTGCAGTTATTATTACTACTTTATTAAGTGCATACTATTCCACTTATTCAGAGGATCTGGATGTGGAGGGAACACCTCTCCATCCCTCACCAGCAGTGCCCACACGTGATGGGGAGCATCCCTACATCCTCACGCAGATTGCTGTCACGATGGGAGCATCCCTTCCCTGCGAGGATCTGTGGATGAGCCTGGCACTCTGTCTGGAATGTCAAAGCCACCTTAGAGCAGAGAACAGCTCAGGTTTTCGGGGGGCTCAGGAGGTCTCCAGTTCAAGCCCTGGTTCAATCAGGTTGCTCAGTGCCCAGCAGAGGGTTGAGAATCTCCATGGAGGAGATGGAGGGAGACCCTGGGGCTCTTTTTGGCCTCATCTCAGGGTTTGACACCTTGAAACTGCAACTGAGCTTTAGTGCCCTGACCTGGGGCCTCAGTCCACAGCCTCTCTCCCCATGGGCTTGGAAGCTCCAGTTTAAGCTCCATTTTTAAGCTCTCTTTGCCTGCCAGGAAGTCTCACATAGGATCCTGCTAAGCAGATCCCCAAAGAAGCTGAAACCTGTTCTGCTCCTGGGGCTGAGGCTCTGCTACAAGCCTTACAGCCTTATTCCTGTAGGTGGAACGTGGCTGTTACAGCTCCTCACCACTTCTTCCTGCAGAGCATTTTCCCATTGATTCCCTGGAGGAAATCCCCTGCATTTCTTGCTGGGGATCCTGGGGATGCACCAGGACATGAATGCATCAGGCTCTGCTCAGCTGGGCTCAAACCAACACATCCCTGGCAGACTTTCTCCATTTCCCTGCCACTGCTTAGATCAAGGACTCCTCCCCAGGTTATGGTGATGCTGCAGCAGGCACTGGGCTGGGCAGACAATCAGGGCTGCTCCTTCATCTTAAGGCTTGAGATTTCCCTGGCCAAACAGACAGCATGGTGGGAAGACAAAGAAATGTGGAACCACCCGGGGGTCATTAGTCTGAAGGAAGGGAAAGTTGGATGTTATGGTGGTTTAGTGAAGCTGCACTTAAAACAATTGTACAGATAGATCTGCTGATAAAGGAAAAAAGCTGAGTTTGGCTTCTCCTCATTTATTGTGGCCATGAGGCAAGCTGGGCTACGTGGAAGCTGCTTGAATTCTGAACAGGAATGTCCACACAGACAGTTTAATGAAGTTTAGCTAATCCAATTTGCAAAGGTTAATTCAGATTCATTTTCCTGATTGTCTCTGTGTAGATAAGGCCAAGGTCATTTCCCCAAGGTCACTGGCTGAGGCAGGCACAGGATTCAGACTTTCTTGCTCGGGGAGCACCAGTCTCCATTCCTTTCCCAGGCTCATTTGTCCCTGACCATCTCCTGTGCCCTCCTGGTGCTGCTTTTCCGACTCTCCTGGGCATTCCTGTACTTCCCTGAAGTTATCCAAAGCCTCCAAGCATGAGCAACAGCAGCAGACTAGGAAATAAACCTCTGCTTTGCAGCCTAACAAAGTGCAGACTGGGATGGGACCTAATTCTGGGGAACATTTGTCCCACAGCTCTTTCAGAAGGGGTTTCTCACCTCTGCCTCTCGGCCTCTGTCCCTGTCCCTTGGCTGGCACTGCCCCAGGTGTGCAGAAAGGGCTGAGATCCAAAAAGGAGATCCCTAAGAGAGTTTAAAAATATACATATCACCAAACCCAAACTGAAGAGCTGCCTTTGCCTTAACTGCAAACCTTCCCAGTGCAGTTACAAGTAGTTTGCAACTCCTGGTACATGATAAATGGATACAGGACCCATTCTGAGCAGCAGGCAATAGTGAATGGTTACATTTCCTTGGCCAAGATGAGGAAGCTTTAAGTAACTTGTTAAAAAAAAGAGGAATCAATAGAAAGCCTTTTCCCACGATCTTTTGCCATGAGTCCTTGGCAATAGTCTCAGCCCTCACTTCAAAGCACTGGGGTCTCTTTTCTGGGCTGCTTTCTACCATAGCAAAGGAGTTTACAAAGAGAAGTTGCTTGAGCTCAGTAGCTGGCTGTCAGCTCCTTGTTCTGCACCTGCAGCCTCTAAGTCCTTGTGTCCTGGGCTCCCTGCATGCTAAATCTTGGACCCACGATGTCTGTCCACTTCTCTGCCCTTTTGCCATGATTAGAAGAGCATTTCATCTCCTGGGGACTTCCTACAGTGTTCTGCTGCCCCAAAGCAACGCAGTGACCAGGTCTGCTGCTTCCCCATTCCCACATCCTCCTCCTCTTCCTCACTGCTACAGCTCCTGTGTTAGACCTGAACTGCCCTGGGCTCTTCAGAGCTTGGGTCCTGCTGCAAGGACTTCGGCGTGGGAAGTGAAGAATTAGAGAAGAAGCAGCAGGGACAGAGAGATGGGTGTGTGCAGGAAGCCAGGGGGAGCTTTCTGCTCTTAGGGGTGCAAAGTGCTCTCTACTTTCTGTCCTCTCTGCAGCCTGACTCCAGGGGGTCCCTGGTGAAGCTGGGACACCATCCAGTTGCACACAAGCTGCACTGGTCCCAGCTGCCAAGCTGTCTCAAGAAGCAGAGAAGTTCACCAAATAGAGTGCTGGGGATGTTGACATCCTCTCTGCCCAGGGGAACCTGCCCAGACCCCACTAGTGCATCTGATCCACTGGAGAATTTGCCTCCTTTCAGCAGTATTTTTGTTCCTGTTGGGCAAGTGGAAATGTTTCCTCTCCCGGGGCTGGTTCAGCTGCTCCAAGGCACAGTCCAAATCTGCCCTGCAGCTTCTAACAAGAGATCCAGTTGTTGCCTCTCCTCCTCCATCCCTGATGCCATCTGCTGCTGCTGCATTTTGCTGCTCTCCTCTTTTTCAGGTTTTAAGCAATTCCCTGGAGGCACCTGGAGAGCTGACCTGGGGTGCTGTTGGACCCGTGTTGGATGCACTGCTGAAGGAAGGACACCTCTTCCTACCTGGGGAAGGCCAGTTTCCCCAGCCAGCATCCCCACCTGGTCTTGGCAGCCTGGCAGCTTTTTGACAAGTCTGAAAGAGAGTTCTGAGCTCGTAGCCCCAAACCTACAGGAATATCTTCACCACTGTTCCTCTCAGTGTGTCCCTCTCCCATTTGCTGTTCAGGCACCTGGACAGATGTTCTTCACAGCACTGCCAGTACTAAAGGGTGGGCTCCAATGTTGTTGCACAAAGGAAATTCTTTCATTGACCTGGGCCAGGCCTGTGAGCATCTGTAAATCAAAGGCTGCTTGATGAAAGTGAATATGTGCTCAGAGGAAAATATCTCCTTCCAGGAGACCCCATACAATAGGAAATATTGATTCTTTGACCCCTCTTGTGAGAGCAATTACTTTCAAAGGATTGTGAGGAGTGAGCATCACTTCCCAATTGTCTAGAAGAAGGGGAGTCTCGTGGCTGAAGTGTAAGATGAGAAATTAGCAGGTCTGGGGTCTATTCTAGACAAAATGTGGCCTTGGGGAGGGTTGGGATTTTTCAAGGGGCTCAGCACTGTTCCAATTCTTCTGTGAATCCTCTGATTGAAACCAAGGGACAAGCCCCTGGGCTCCTGCTTGCCAGCTTTACTCTTCTGACCTGCTCCACAAAGATGTTGTGCCCTGTGTAAATCAGAATTCTAAAAGCCTGGGCAGGAACCAGCCCTGCAGCAGTGCCCAGTGCTGGGTAGCTGGCAGGAGATCTCTTGGGTCTGAATTTTAATCCTTTGGAGATGGTGGGGCCAAGAACAGGTAGGGATGGCCAGGCACTTCCCAGCAGGAAGTCTGGGATGCAGAACCAGAAGTATTAAAGGAAGGTGGGGAGAACTGTCCCCAGCTGAAGGAAGGGAGCTCACAGGCTCTGGGGCTGGCCTCTCCATCACAGGGTCAGGAATACTTCTGGGCTGTCACCTGGGAATTGCTGTAGCAGGGAGCTCTCTGCTTTCAGGGGCTGGACACCCTCTGAAGCCATCAGTTATCTTGCCAGCTGAAGCTTTTCAGAGATCTGCAAGGGTTTCATGCTTTTAGGCCACCTGAAACAGATTCTGGTCCCTTTGGGGATCTGGTGGCCCCTGGGAGGTGAAGCTGAGCTCAGTTCAATGGAGGAATTGTAATTTTCCAGGTTGTTTGCCCTTAGCAAATGGACTGGGTCTGCTTGCTGCAAAACCTTTTTGTGCTCTGTTAAATAGCTGCATCATCCTACCCCAGAGCTGAGCTGCTCCAGTGGGAGACCCAGTCTCTCCCAGTGCCAGCTGCAGCCCACAGCCTGTGCGTGCACCCATCTCTAACAGATTGCACTGAGAGCACAAAGGAGAAGGAAGACACTGGCTCCTCGACTGGTATTTGTGCAGTTTACAAAGCCTCTTTTGCAACTCCCTCTCCTGGCTGGCCAGCACTGCCATCTGTCCCAGCACTGCTCTGCTCCAGAGCCCAGAGGGGTGAGGAGCCAGGGGGAAGGGGATCCCCAAGCCTCTTGGAAAAGGGGCTGGCACTGAATGATGGTCTTCCAGGTGTTTTCCAACAAAACAATCCTAGAATTCTAGGAAGGGGGGAACTTGCAGCACAAGATCACAGCACCCATGTCAAGGAGAGCTAGCCAGGGCTGAGGCTTTGCTGGCCTGTCATGGAATGCCCAGTGTGCCACCAGGGACAGGGACAATCCCCCTTCCTCTGTAGCTGTGTAAAAACTCCAGGGAAATTCCCTACAGGCTTTGCAGTGAGTCCCTGTGCTTGGCACCATGGATTGCACCCCATGGCATGGCCACAGTGCTGCCACCAACCCAACCCAACCCAACCCAGTGTTCTGGAGGAGAAGGTCCCACAGGGAGTGACAGCTCCTGCTGTGCAGCCACCACCCCCAGGTCAGGCTGCTGGTGCCCCATTATCTTTGTACCTCAGCTCTGGTTTTGGTCATTAAACCCTGCAAAAGACGTTTTCCCACCGTATTTCCAGGGTGTTTTATCAAACACTGCTTTGTTTTGGGCTCCTGTGGATTGCAGCTCATCTGGCCTTTGTCTGCAGGGAAGGTGCTGAGCCCCTGGAGCTGGGGACATCTCCAGGGGGGTGCAGAGCCTTCACGCAGCCCTTGGGCTCACAGAACCGATCAGCATCACCCAGACCCCAGTGGGCTTTGAAATGTAACCTCGGTGTCAGTGGGGAGGGGCCTGCCGGACTTGGTACCATAGTGATCCGGTTCTGATGGGCACACTGTGCTCCCTGAGGGAAGAACAAAGAAGGATCTTTCTGATTTCAGGGGGAAAGGCCAGTGCTGTTTATTTTACAGCTCTGATGAAGTAAAAAGGGGGGCAGAGCCCAGGACAATTAAAATATTGACTGAACATGGGTGACATCTCAGACAGAGGTCTTTCCTTTAAAAGCCTGCAGACGGGGAAACAAGCCACCACCACGTGAGGTTTTAGAAATACAGCTGAGGAAAGGCCTCCTGCATGGCATCTCCTGGATAAAACTGGTCTGCTGCCTGCTCTGGCCCCAGCAAGCTGCTCGAGTAGAAGTGCAGAGCCTGTTCTGCTCTCCTCTGCCTGCCCCTGGTGCACAGCCCAAGGTCCCTGCACTCCCCGAGTACCAAGGGGGGATGCAAAGGGTCTGGAGTGAGGAGGATGATGGGGGGTGAGGGGGGGTTAACCATCACGGAGTGCATCCAATCTTCTGTCTTCCCTTAAATCCCGTTGCTGACCTCCTCTGCAGCCGCTGGAAGTCCGGGAGCTGTGCTGCGGGCTGTAGCACCGGGCTGGGTTCCTATAGAGGGGGAGGAGGGGGGGGGCTGTCACCCCTTGTGANGACAGGGACAAGCCCTTGACCCCCCCTGGTGTTTGCTGGCTCGGTGGAGTGAGGGTGAGCATCATCCTGCTGCCCTGCCCCTACCCCCTGCCAGCACCCATCTGGGCCCAGCACCCACCCAGCTCCATGGGGTGGTGGCAAAATAACAATTCCCCCCCCACCCCCCCAGGCAGAGGCACCCTGCGGAATCTGAGTCCTTGCTCCTGGCTGTGGTCTCGCAGCACAAATGCCTCCCCAGCACAGCGTGGAGGCCGTGGGGGATCTGGGGCTCACCGGGGACCCACGGGGAGGTCACGGTTCCTGCTGCTGCCTCTGGTGAGCACTGTGCTCTGGGTGTACCTGGGGCACCACTGGCCGGCTGGAAACACCACTCTGGTCCAGGAGTTTAGTGGGCAAAATGGTGTGAGAAAGGGAAAGAAACCACAAGGTTTCCAAAGGAGCAGCAGTACCAGGGAGATGTCCTAGAGGGAGGAGTCTGGTCAGGCTGGTCCATGAATCACGCCTGCTCCTGCACACCACCTCTCCTTGGCCACTCAGCTCTGCTCTTCAAGGAGCCAGAGACTGCCAGGCCAAAGCCCTCTGAGGCAGTCAGGCATCAAACTGATGGAAACATGGGCTAAAAACATGCCCTGCATCCTGGCAGGGTCCTTGGTCTCAGCCTGACACGGTGACGCTGCTGTCAGTGCCTGGGGAGCACGGGGACAGCAGGGCTGGCTCAGACACCTCTGGCACGTGCTGCTGTCACTTGGATGCTGCAGTGGGGCTGTGCTGTGCTCCACACGGCCACCCCCAACCACACAAGCAGCAGCAAGCAGCAGGAACATTCCTCCTTCACCCTAAAATAGCCTGACTCCTCCAGCACCAGTGAGACCCTAAAAAACCAGGGCTCTGCGGTGGGTCCCACATCACCTTTCCCAAGGGCCACCCCGACCCCATGACTTATTGCTTCATGTGGGGACATGCTGCCAGCCCTCTCCCTCAGCTGTCCCTGTTTCCCCTCCCCAATTCCCTGCCTGCAGCTCAGCTGGGGCAGCCCCCAGGGAGCCCTTTTCCTGCGGCTGGGGAGCTGCAGCAGCACCAGGCTTCCCACCCCTGCCTGCTCCTGGCCACCTCCCTCTGATCTCACCCTGCCTGCTGCTGTGACCCACCAGCAACCTGGTCCCTCCGGGGCTGAGCTGACCAGATGGACAGACCCCAGGAGCAGCTGGAGGTGGGTTGCAGGGGGAATGGCAGGAGCAGGGCAGGGATGCTGCTGGCACAGCTCTGCCTCTCCTGCAGGCCTGGGCTGAGGGCAGGGATGCTGCTGCAGCCTTGGTGAGGAGCTCAGCTCTCACAGCTCTGGGGTGAGACCCGGCCCAGGCCCCAGTGGCATCTTTTCTCTTGGCAGATGGTGATTTGCCAACCCCTGGGAAAGGAAAGATGAGGAGCAGCAGGGTGGCTGGGTGGCTCTGTGGAGCCATGAGACTGCCACAAGGTGCTTGCTGGTAAGGACAGCTCATTTCTTCCAGCACAGCTGAAGACACACGCTGGAAAACTCTCTGCCTGCTCTCTGGAACAGGGAGGCTTCCCCAAGGTGGGGCTGGGCTGTTGCTCTCCTGTGATTACTCACACTTTGCAGATGTTTTTTTGTGTGCCTGCTAATAAGCAGCTGAAAAGCCAGCTCATTTGCTGGCAGAAAGAAGGGAAAAGCAAAGATATCTGTCAGTATAGTTCCACTCCTGGGGATCTGACACCCCCCACCATGAGTTAGGGGCTGCTGCTTATTCTAGAGACTCCCACATACCCCAGGACCTCCTTGCCCCAGCATCAGCTGCCCATGAGTCCTGGTACCAAGTGGGTATCTGCCTGCAAGGAGCTCCCCACCAGCTTGGGAACTGCCTGGGAAGCCTCACTTTGCCCACCAGTGAAAACACTACGGGGAGGTTCCAGTTCCAGCCTCTGCTTTCCTGGTGTACAGTGACATTTCTGACTCCAGATGAGTAACCTAGGCAGCACTACCCACTACCCATCCACTACCCTGGGATGATGCAATTGAGGCAAACAGGACCTTTAGTGCTCAGGGCTCTACCTGAAAGAGCAGCTGCTGGGCTGCTCGTGGCCTTTGTCACCATGGTGGAACAGAGGTTCCTAACTGACTGCTTGCAAAGAGTACAAACTGCTGAAGCCTGTCTTTGCTTGGGGACATGATGTTTGGGGGGCAAGAATGAGCTCTGTGCTACTGGTACCAGGTTCTAAGGACAAGCTGGATTCCTTTCTCAAAGAGTTCCTGGCAGCCTGATCTATTCTCCCTCTTAGAGCTCCCATGGAAGAACATACTCTGAAATCTAAAGGAGACATGGCATCTCTGCCAGGGAACTTGTCTGCGTGGCTGTGGCTCCAGCAGGAAGCTAACAGATATTCCCCATACCCAAACAGTCTGTTCCTACTGACTTTGTGATCTCCTCACCTACCTCATCCATCACTCTCATTTCTACTTCTGCCCTAGGTAAGGTGATCAACTTTGTACCCCTGGGAAAAAAAACAAACCCAAACCTAAACCCTGAGCTGAAAACCAGCTGTTTTCCACCAGGTTTCAGGTCCAACTGAGGGTGGGAGGTGAAGGGCAAGAACGGGAAGAGGCAGAAATAGTGTAGCATCAAATACAGCAAGGTAGCAGCTTGACATGTGCTCTTCTGCTTTCTTCCTGTAAGACATCTGTGCTGGACTATATTTGGCCACATCAAATGTTTGTCTCCCAGCTCTTGTTTTCATTAAAATGCTAAGGAGTGGGTTCACTGAAGCCTAGAGCTAGTTTTGGTTTTTCCTCCCTGTCTGTATTCTAGGAAATGGATGAAGATATCTGGTCCACAACTAGTCTTAACTTCTCCTCTTAACTCCCAGACTTTGCCTTTTTTCCTCTTAGCTCCTTGCTGGTGGGACCTACATAATTTTTCCTCCACAGTGAAGAGTGCTGAAACACCCCAAAATCTCTCTCTTCATCCTGACCCTCCTGTCAGAATCATCTAACACCATTGCAGGGGTCTGGTTGCTGATGAACATGGAATCTGGCACGGTGATGGACCAAACCCTTTTGCTGAGTAATTGAAGGTCCTTTAAAACATTCAGTGTGACATCACTGTTACCTCATACTGCTGTCACAGGTTTTGATCAGAGCAGAAACTCCATTTCCAGACTTTAGTGTATCTTTTATTGGTGACTGATGGACACAACAAGTTTATTAATGCTGAGTACAGGCATTAATTAATTCAGCTTCTCATAAATTTGGGACCGTTCTGTGCTTGTGTGGCTTCACCTGTCAGCTCAGCTCACTTTTCCAGTTACACAGCAGCTGGTCCTCCAGCCACCTCTCAGGGATAACTGCACAGCTGCAATGTCCCAGAAATTCCTGGCCTCACACGTACCGTGGCTCTGGAAGTTTGGAGGTGGTTCTTATGCTGGACACCCTAGCTGCATTTAGTGACCTTTTGCCCCAAAACTCCATCAGTTGGAATGTTGAATTTCAAAACTGGAACAGTTTCTTAAAGCTCTGGCAAGTGATGCTTTAAGAACCTCCACTTCTTAGTCCGTGGGTTGTCAGAATTCTTCCATCTCTCCTTCCCCTCCCAGTCCTGGTTATCTGCTACTTGTACTTCAGAGATGTTCATTAGCAAATGGCCACAGGTTGGATGCCCGAGAGGTTGGATGTTCACGAGCAACAAGGCTCAGGAGAAAAATCCTAGAGGTGAATTTTCAGTCGCTGCAGGATTTCCATCCTTGTCTCAGGGGGTTTATTGATGTCACACATGCCCTGCATGCCTACATTGTTCTGCAAAGAAGGAAATTGTATCACAGCCAATGAATACATGAACCAGTGGATTATTCATAGATTTTCATGGATTTTTTTTTTGTTTTTTTCCCCATGTTATGTGTCCCCTAAGTTTTCCTCTGAAGGGTCACATGGCCAGCCTGGCACTGGACTCTGGAGCAGCAGATGTCCTGGGCCTGCACTGGAGTGTCCTCCTCTCTGGTTTGTCCCATTACAGGACACAGTCCTTGAGTTGTTGTGCTGCAACACATCCTGACTGGTTTTAGCTAGGACTCTGTCTTGCTTGGCTTTTTAAGATTCACTCTCAGAAAACTCACCAGATATGGAAAGAGCTTTTTTTATTCTCGTTTTGACAGTGGAATGGATGCCAGTGTGGGGGAAACACTATAAATATCATTGAGTCCTTCCTCTGATCCCTGATGTTAGTATTTTCTAGTGGTGCTTTCAAGAGTATCTGATTGATAAGCACTCAGCTCAATAGTGAGTCCTGACACATTTTCAAGTGTTTACAGATGTGGGAGATAACCTTTTCCAATCATCTTTGAATGTCAGGTTGAGGGCTGGATATAGTTTATTGATAACCAATGACTCCATCAAGGTCCAGCACATCAGTGAGTCACAGCTCAGCCAAATGTTCACTTCATTGCCAAGACACTTGGTAAGATTTTCTTCAGAGCTTCATCCATTTCTTGCTTTTAGGAGGGGAAGGAGGGTAACAGTGGGTTTGGTGGCAAAAGACCCCTTATAGGTCACTTTGTAGATTCTGAAAGAGAATTAAAGAGAATAAAGACATTTGGCTGCATTGGAAAGGTTGCTTGGGTCTTTCACAAATGATCTTTTGGGTTATCAGATGTAAAATGGCTTCTTAGGAAAATTTCCCAATTGACAGTTTGCTCCATTTCCTGGGTCTTTTAGTCACAAAATCACTGTTATGTTTCTTGCTAACCCTTATGGTTACCACTTGAATTTTGTCTGCTGTGGAGTGTGACCTTCAAACTCACTGATCTCTGTGCTCCTCAGTAATGTTAATGAAGAAATATTTCCAAGGAGTTTTTCCTGAAAAGTGATGATTTGCTCAGGTTTCCTGTGAGTAAAGTGTCAGAAGTGCCTTTGAAACACCATTTTAAAAGCTGTGGTCAGCAGTGGGTCCTGTGCTCCAGAAAGCACATCAGAAAGTCAGCACAGAGACCCTATGGGAGGCCAGCTGAGTATCCACCTCTGCTGGAAATGTGCTACTGTCACCTGCACTGCAGTCAGTGGATGGAGACACCTACTACAGGGATTACTGAAGGTGGAGGAGCAGGGGGGGCTGGAAGGATTTCCAGCTGTCAATCAGTTTTCATGTTCTCCTTCACCTAAGTGTCTGTTAGCCTTGTCCTACAGGTATGGAAAGCCTCATTTTTTTGTTTTCCAACAGAATAGTTACACCCCTAAACTCACCTCTGACTCCAAGGGGCAGCCAAGACCAGGAGAACTGATCAAAACATCTTTTTTTTTTTTTTTTTTTCCCCTTTTTTTTTTTTTTTTTTTTTCCCCTGCCCAGCTTGCCTGGCCCCAGCTTGTCTCCAGCTCTGTGTGCAGTCTGGCTGCTGGTCAATGCCTGCCCCATCTCCCAGATGGAGACTGTGCTGATGGATGTGCTGCTTGGGACCACAGCCTGCAGGGACTCCAGGCACGATCCAGGCGTGGGAATGCCTGATTCTGGGACTCCCCATCACCCCAGCTCCCTGGTGCTGAGCTGTTGCATTTTTCTCCTGAGGGTGACTGGCTTCAGGCAGAAGAGGATCTGCCCTTGGTGTCTGTATCTGAAGCCTGATCACAAGTGCTCAGTCACCAGCAGTCCCCTCCCTGAGCTCCTCAGTGCACTCCAGAGCCTGGTAATGGCTTCAGATGATGAATACTCTGCAGACAACACACCCAGCTGTCCAAGCAGTCAGTGGAGAAATGAAGATATGCCTGCCTAAGGAAAAGTTTGATTAATTGCATTAATTAGGCCCCAAGGTATGGTTCATAAAATAAGAGTACAACTGGTGGATTGGATTGGGGAATTGACTATGTGACAGGGAACAAACAGTGGCGTGAGCAGGAGGTCTCCTCTGTCTGGAATGGCATGATAAATTATCAATTAAATAATGGCCAGTGACAAAGCTGCAGTCTCTAAGGGGTGACCTCCCAGCCAGGGTTGTGGCCAGCCCAGGTGGGTGACACAGGAAGGTCTGGCAGTCCCTCCAAGCTTGGTGTGCCATGGTCTGCTGATCCTGGCTGCACTGCTGGGGGGAATTTGTGGAGCCCTGCAGCCCAGTGGCTGCTACTGGGAGCAAAGCAGATCAGGGCCCATTCCCAGGGCTGCTGCTCCCTTCCTGCCATGCCAGCAGGACCACCTTCCCCTGGGCAAGGGGCTGAACTGGGATTGATTAATCCCAAAAGGCAGGGGCTTGCCACCCTCTCTTCCCAGTCTGGCTCCATCCTTTGGCATCACCGTATTTGCTCCCAGCAGGAGACCCCTGGGGCAGCCTGAGCACCAGCTCCAGCAGTGTTTCCTCTCTCAGATCCTGGGAGTTTGTCACTGCTGTCTTCATCCTCTCTTGTCCTCACTGCTCTGAACAATGGGCACTGCACTGCCCATCCCTCCCTTCCACCTTGCCACTCCTGCAGCCCAGACAGGGGCTCATTTTAGGAAATATTTTTTCACTGAGAGGATTATTAGGCACTGGGATGGCCCAGGACAGAGGTGGAGTCCCCATCCTGGAGGCATTTAAAAGGCATTAGGAGCTGGTCCTTAAGGCCATGGGTTAGTAGCTGACTGTGGGGTTGGCCAAAGGTTGGACTGGCTGAGCCTGGAGGTCTCTTCCAACCCAACCAGTCTGGGATCCTGGGATTCTGTGACTCATCTTCACCATTATTGGTGCAGGTGAGTGTCTGCCCTGCATGTGCAGTGTGCTCCACACCATCTACTTCCCATTTACCACCTGAGTGATGAAGGAGTTGCCAATAGCACAGCCTGGACTTGCTCTCACTGCTCTCTCAAATGCTGCTTTCCCTCCTCTCTCAGACAGTTGCTGACGTGTGTTCTGCAGATGCAGCTGTGCAGGAGGAGGCTCTCCACATTCCTTGCTCCTGGGTGTTATTAATGATTGTGCATCCCCACAAAGGTGATAGCAGACTGGGAGAGATGGATCTCCTGCCCCAGAAAGCTCAGGAGAGTCACTGCCTCTCCAGTGGGAGAAGCACCAGCTCAGTTTCCTCTAGAAGGAGGTTCCTACAGAGTTGTTTCCACCATCTCTCACTTTCCACAGTGTTTTCTCACATTCTGCATTATTTTCTGTTCCAGTATTTGTTCTGTTATTATCTTTAGTGTTGGTTAAATGCCATGGCTGAGGTCCAGGCTGCACCCTGACAGCACGGGGGGTAGTGAGAGAGCAGGCTTGTGGCCAGGGATGTATCATATACCTCATCTGTTGGCACAGAGGATGTGGGGAGCCCCAGGGTTGGCAGTAACAGCAGAGGAGGTGGTGGGCACTGAGTGGGGGAATGGTCTCTGTAAACAGAGGGAAGACTCAAGGTCGGGGAAGAGCAGAAACCTAGCAGGGCAATGAGGAGCCAGTTCCAGCCTGTTGACTGGCTGAGCCAGGCTGTGCCTGCTCACCAGCTGTGTTGGCTCTCCAGGGGATGTCCAGGCAGTGTGAGACCTTACCTGACTGTTTCTTTTGTCACATCACCTCAGCAGAGTGGGATGTGGAGATAGTGACAGCTCTGTCATGCTGGGGGTCTTCATTCTCAAACCATCATCAGGAACATCTCCTCTCCCCTCCTGACTCTCAGGCTTCTTGTGTGTTCAGAGAGGACCCGTTCAGACAGACCAACACTGACCCTGGTTGTCAGCCAGAAAGAAGAAACACGATTTCAATGACTGAAATCATCCCATTCTGCTTCTCCCTCTCTTCCTTCCCCCCCTTCTCCATGATCCAGCCTTTTCCCCTTTGCCTGAGCTCCTGTGCTTCATTGCTCTGGATGAAGCTCAGACAGCAGCTTGGGCAGAGCAATCACTTGCAGTAGTGTTTCCTGCAGGTGTGCTTAAGCAGATTCTTCCCCAAAATAAAGAGAGAGACAATTCCAGGCTGAGGGTGCTTCTGGTTGCTGTGCTGCGACGAGTGAAGATGAGAAAGAGGGAGACAAAAGCTACAGTGATGGGATCTCATTGATGTGGGATCCAGGAGCATCTCTGTGGCTGATGAAAACAGCTCTGTCAGTTATCTTAACAGCAGCAGCACCACCAGCCTCACAGGATTTATGCTTCCCTGTTCTTCCTTTAACACACTCTCCCTTTCTGTATGAATTTTGGAATTACAACTCGTGGACTACTCACCCTTTTCTCTCCAGCTTCCTCCAAGGCCTTTGTGTGCCATTCTCCCAAGCTAAGCAGGGTTGTTATTTCTGGATGACTGTCCCCTACCACCGCTGGTGACACTGTCACTGCCTTGTCTCTGCCTGTTCCTGACATGATTTCTGCAGGTTGCTCTTTGTTGAGCAGACAGATTGGTTCCTCGTGGGGATATTTGCTCAGCAGCCTCCCTCTCCTTTTCAGTATCAGTCACTCTCTGGCACACGAGTTTGGAGAAGGGTGGTTGCTCCCTGAGTTTCTCTCCTCATCTAGGTTTATTGTCATAGCTGTAGCACGGGCTGGAGATGGGATACTGCTGTCACAAAGTAGGGATCCAGCAGAAATTAACATTTTGCTTTGAAAAAACCCCACTCATCCTGAACCTGTGAAGCCAGAGTTTCTGTTGGAGAGGCCATACACACTTCTGAGGAGACTGTTGTCTTTGTCTCATCAGACTTGTTACAGAACAGGGCATAAAATCTCACCCCAACTTTCATCCAGGATGCTCAGTAAACTTGCAGTTGAGCTGCAGCATGGCCTTTTGAAAGCTGCCCAGCCTAGACGTTTGGGGTGAGTCTATTCCCAACCACAGACAGTCTGGTAGAGCATCCCCCTATCCAGCAAATGAACTGAGCTGTTGGATTGCTCTTGGAAAGATGGAAATCTATTGGCAGCAGGCATGCTGCAGCAAGGAAACCCATAGTTAATTCATCTGTCTCTCTGCTCTTGCTCTGGGTCCCCCTGGTGAGACAGGCTGGAAATTTGATTGGTGTCATCACAAAAAGTGGTTGATGTTGAATAAAAAGCCACGAGAGCCCAGCTGCAGCCTGCATGAGTTGCCTTCTTCTGCTCCCCTACACCAGGGGCTCTTCTCAGTCCCTCACAAGCCCTCCTGCCCTTCTGCACCTGGTGTCCAAGCATCCCATGGAGTAGGATTTCCTACAGGGCCCTGTGACACCTCCTGCTGGTACCACTGCCCGTGGCTGCCCTCCAGGATCTTGTTGTCAGCTGAAACCCTTTGGGGTAGCTCTCCTGATAGTCAGAAGGAGCCAACACTTGCATCCTGAGAAGCATCCTGATGGAGCATCCTGATGGAGCATCCTGATGGAACATCCTGAAAAGCATCCTGAGAAGTATCCTGATGGAGCATCCTGATGGAGCATCCTGAGAAGCATCCTGAGAAGCATCCTGATGGAGCATCCTGAGAAGAGCATGGGTTCCCCTGGGTCTGCTGGGAGTGCTGCAGTGATTGCACCATCCTGGCTGTCCTACACATCTTTTTTTCTTCCCACCTCTCCTGTTCACCCCTTTCAGGTGCCCTGATCACAGCCAGGGAGCCTCCTTCACCCTCCACAGACCTGACCTGGGACACCTGCACAGGGTTGCCATCTTAACCAAAACCCTCACGCCTTTACCCTGGCACCCAGGTCCTGGCTTCATGTCCCCACAGAGCTGGTGACAGGCTTTGGGGTCTGGCAGATGAGGCACATCTCCCAGACTAATCAGTCCCTCACTGCTAATATCTGCCCCAGAGGGAGCTCCTGTGCCAGGGCACTTCTTGGGTGGCAGACCAGAGGGAAAAAGTGTGATCTAATGCAGCAGTCCTGAGTGCCCCTGTCTGGTGGGTTCCTTGTGAAATGCCATCCACCCTCCTGTCTATTCCAGGTGAAAATCTCCTGCCCAGGGACTCTTCCCCAGGCAGAACACTTCATTTGTGTAAGTCCTTCAGAAGAAGCTCTGAAATTAAACCCTGCTCCCTCCTCATTGCTGAGGAGTCCAGATGAAGCTGCTGCAGCACCCCTGCCTTAATTTCCAGGAGAAAAAGAGATCTTTCCCGTGGCAGGGAGACAGCTCTGCCAGTTCTTCCTTCTCATACCTAGCACTGGCAGTAATTTCAGCTGTGGCATCAGTTAATCATCTGACCCTCATCTACATGAGAGGATTTTTCAGCGAGCAGAATTTGCCAGTAGCCTCAGCTGGCATCCCGCAGCCCAGCATAAGCAAATGACATCCTGTTCCAGGTCTGCCTTTCCAAATCCCAAGCAGGAAAGGAGACCAGAGGGCGTCAGATCCTGAGGAAGCCCTAGATTCAACTCAGCACTTCGTGCTGGGCCAGACGGCTGCCTCAGGTAGCTCTTCAGCAAAAAATCCCACAGTGCCCAAAACTTGGTGAACACTTCTGGCCCCGAGCTGCTGGTGTCTTGCAAAACCTTCTGATCTGACAAGTTTGCCAACATCCTGAGTGGTGAACATCTCACGGGGTAGGCGGTTCTTGGGAGGCTTCCATACATCTTCTGTCGTCTCTGAAAACCTGTCTGAAAAAAAAAAAAAAAAAAGGTCTCCTTCTGGCTTTGCATCCAGCCAGGCACCAAACCTATGGAGGCAGGTTCAGTTGGAAAGGTCCCATCTCTGCAGGGCTTTCCAGCCAACCTCCTGATTTGATGGGAACAGTGTGTATGAATGGCACTGGATGACATGTTGCCATGATAAAGGCTGTGGTGATGAAATCCTTCTGCGTGCCAAGGATGGAAACAAAAAAGAGTCAGTGGGCAGCTGCAACACATCACAAGAGCTAGAAAACAAAACCCTTTGTGATTCCCAGAGCAGTTCTTGAGGTACTTGGAAACCTCAGGTTCCTCCCCCCTGTGAGGGACCCCCAGAGCCCAGGTACATGTGAAAGTGGCCAGGGGCACTGTCACCGTGTTGCAGTGCTCCAGGCAGGAGATGTTTGTGTAGGCAGATAGAGTTTGAGTGACAAAGGCTGATAAATCATTCTCTGAAGTTTTTCCTCTTTGCTTGGCTTCTTCCCATTGATCCACAGGAAATCGATGGGACTTTGCCTGTGAAAATCCATAACCCAAAAGTCCGTGCGCTGATGGCTTTGAGCAAGTCATGTTCTCAGGTAACACACCATTTGCTTTGGTTTTTCATTGGCATTTTTCTTCTGGGGGGAGGAGGATAAAGGGGGCCCAGGGTGATTTGGGGAGTGCAGCCAACAGAGCCCTGATGCCAAAGCATCTCCCAGGGCCACCCTGGGGACGTGGCTGCCACCCACGTGTCAGCGTCCCTCATGCCATGAGGAGCTTCTGAGTAGCTCTCAGGCTTTTAGTTATCAATACTCATGGTATTGATACAACCCCCACCTTCCTGAGCAGCTGGAATGTGATGTGTACCTGGAGTCCTGCAGAGACCCAAGGTGCTTGCTCTGATCCTCACCCTGTAGCTCCCCATCTCTGAAGGAGGGGTGGCAGCTCTTACTCTGACCTCAGCACATGAGGATGCTTTTCCAACCTGAAGCCCAGGTATTTTAGGCCCACTGGGGTGGTTGGACCCAGCCAGCTGCTTGCTTGTTCCCTCCCTCCCAGGGGGGGAAGAATGGGCAAAGCAAAAGTGAGAAAACTCCTGACTCAAGGTAAAGACAGTTCAAGAAGTGAAACGAAGCTACTGAAGGGAAATCAGGAATTCATTGGCAGGCAGATGTCCAGCTGCTTCCTGGAGAGCAGGGTGTTGATACACCTGAGAGTTACTTGGGGAGACAAACACCAGATCCATGGATAACCCTGCTTCATCCTCCTTCTCCTGAGCTGACATCATATGGAATGGAATATCCCTGGGGCAGTTGAGTTCATCTGCCCTGGCTCTGTCCCCTCTCCACCTCCTTCTCACCCCATGCCTGAGGGCAGAATGAGAAACAGAGAAATCCTCAGCACGATGCAATATAGAAATAGCCACTGGGGTTTTTTTGTTGGTTTTTTTTTTTTTTTTTTTTTTCCCCAAACCCAAAACACAGCACCATGTGGGCTGCTGCTAGGAAAATTAGTTTCATCCCAGCCAGACCCAGTACACCCCCAAAGCTTCAGTTCACAGGGAAGCACTGTGGGAATTACTTTTTTAGATAAAAGCATTGCAGGGCTCTAAGGAGGCCACATACAGAAACAGGACCAGCAAGACCACCTGGCTCTGGAAATCTTCTATTGAGCTGAAGGAACAGAGAGCCTGAGGCTGGACAGAAGAGCTGGAGTCTGCTACCCTTCAGTTCTGGAGGTCAGGAGAGCTCCATTTCACTTTGAAGTCCTAAAGAATGGTCGAGTCACTTACCTCCCCTGTGCCCCATTTTCCCAGAGCTGGTGGTGCAGGAGGGAGCTGGGCAGGGTAAAATCACTTGGTGCTGGCTCTGGTGCACAGATATTGGGTCATCTCTCCCCTGCCCTTGTTTATCTTTGAGCTGCCTCTTCCAGAAATGTAACTTCCACCTGGATATGGACCAGCCTGGTTTAAGATTCGTGGAAGTTTCCCTGCAGATCTGCGCCACAAGATGGGATGTGAACCTGCACAGCATATGGTTCAGATCTCCTTATTTCACATGAAATGGGACTTCTCTCCATAATCCTGAACTGAACAGACAGAGATCCAAGCAGAGCAGAAGGGAGCATCACTGCCACTCTCCTGCCAGCTTTCTGGGTCGGCTTTGACTTACACACATCTCTGCACAAGTGTTCAGCACTCAGCCAGTCTCACCCCCCAAAACTCATTTCTCAGCATCCAGATGGGGCCTGAGTCAGGTTTTAACTGAATCGCTTCCAGGTGGTAGTGGGGAGACTTTGCCTTGAGCTCTGGTTCCTGTGCTGGGTTGTCCTGGCAGGTTGGTCTGCACCAGCAAGGGTCCTTCTCAGCTTTGGGGCCCTTCAAGAGTTCTGGAGTGGGTAATTAGTGGCACTCATGACCTTGTGTTGGCAGGGCTGGGTGACAAGCCCCTTTCCTGTGTCCCACCAGCAGCCAGGAACACAGCTTTGGATCATGAACCCCCCCATAAGGGTTTCCCAGGGTGGGTGATGAGCCCAGGCAGGCAGGAGGGGCTTTACTCTCCTGTTCTCTCCAGCTGCCTGTAACTCCTTTTGAGCCTCAACCTTTCTGAGCTGGACCTGTGTTTTCATACTCCCATGCTTTTATGAAAGCCTGAAAGTTCAGCTGAAGTTATTCAGCTTTTTTTTTTTTTTTTTTTCCTTCAGGATTCTTTTTTTATTCACTGTTTCCTTGCCTGACTTCATACCTGTACCCTTATTTCTGTAAGGAACTGCCAGCAGCCTTGGTCTCAGTCTTCCTTAGCCCCCTGGGAGCTCACCCTCTGGCTCTCTGAGGCCGTAGGAGATGTCTCCCAACCCCATTGTCTTTTCCTTACCACTTTCCTGCCACATCTGAGCTGTGAGCTCTCCCAGCTGCTCTCACTCAAGGTGCTTCCCACTTTCTGTTTGCAAGGAGCCCACACCAAACGCAGGCAGCCTAAAGCTAACAGATGTTTTTCCAGCCCATCAGCTCAGTGGGAAACTGAGATTCAGCTTTTTTTTCCCGTCGCTTGTGTCACCAATACTAAAGTGTCTCTGGGATAAAAGCTGGATTCACTCAACACCTGCTCAGTCCTTTGCCATATATATATATATATAAAGGTCTCCAGTCATGCCATTTTCTTGCAGGTGCTGTCTAAGGTTGTAGAGGTGACAAAAACTAACCTCAGCAAGCTTAGGAATTTGTCTGATTACAGGACTTTCAGTCTTTCTTCAGGTCTCCTGGAGCCATTTCCAACAGAAACTGAACTCTGCCTCACCAAGCTTCCTCAGAGCTGACTAATGAGCCAGTGTTCCTCTTTACACCTTAGCTGAGATGGCCAGAAAGAAGAGTCACCCTCAGGAAGAACACCCATTGCCTGCCCAGAGGGGAGCTGGGATTTCTGTGGCCAGACCAGTCCCTGGGGGTTCTCTCTGACCAGCCATAGGTGCAGCGCAACAGAGGCTTTCCTAACCACAGGGCTTTGTGGAGGAAGGAGCAGGTTTTGTGTGGTTCTAGGGCAGAAAGACCTTCCTCTACAGCAGTGTTGGACCTCCTGGGGAGAAAAACTTGCCTTCGTGGCTTAGCTGGAGGGACAGTGCTGAGGGTGTCCCAGACAGAACACACCCTTGCTGCCTCAGTTCCCAGCCCTGCCACGGCTCTTCCCTGTTCAAGAGTGAAAGAAGAATAAAAAGGAAGGTGTAAAAGGCAAAAGTGGTGGTGACTTTTCTGTACAGGTAGGAGCATGGCTGCTCCAAGGTCTTCACCAGGGTCTGCACATGTGTTAAGGGCAGCTTTTTGATGCTTCTCCAGGAAACACAGATTTCTCTCAGCTCCCTCCCCTCCAGCCAGCCCAGCTGTGCAGAGCTCTGAGTCACAGAAAGCAGCAAGATTTTATTCCTGTCACTGCCACATCAGTTCAGGCTGATGCACAGGGAGCTGGTGAGTTGAGGAAGAAGCTGCCATTTTGATCTGGTTGCTTTCCAGGCAGTAGCTGAACTTTGTCACAGAATTTTTTCCAGCAGCTCAGCAAATAAAAGTCTGAGCGCAGAGGATGAGGACACGTCAGGGGCATGGACACCAGAAATACAACAGATGCTGCATTCCCTCATCCCTATAGAAACCTGGACCTCAGCTCTGCTGTCTTGCTGCAGAGGTTTCCGGAAAGACAGAGGAGTCAGGAGGGAGCAGGAGGACTCCTGGGACTGTCAGGAGAGGAGAGAGGACCCCCCAGAGGGACTGGTGTGTGGCAGGTGAGTTTGAAAAGCTGTGCATGACCACTGCTCTGATCAGACACAACAAGAGTTCACAGGGAAGCTGTGAGAGGTAAATATCCACCAGCTGCTCACCCACGTCTACCCATGTCCCCATCAAAGAAGGATCCCACCTTGTTCTTTCCCAACAGCTGGGGAGTCTCCTTCTCCTGCCCTGGTCATGTGCATCCCTCTCCTTGCTTTAGAAAACTCAGAGATTGTTGCCTGAGCTACTTGATAAAGGCAGGAGACCTCTCCCCTCAGAGACCAGTTTGTCCCAGGAAGAAGAAAACTCTAGCAGCTGTTTCTCTGGCTGTAAATAAAGGGAGCTCAGACATGAAGGTGATTCAGGTAAGGAGCTACCAAGAGGGAGAAGCCAGCTGGGGGGACTCCTGGCTTCGTGCTGTGTCCAGCTACTCCCCCTTTGCCTCCCTGGGCTGCCCCGTGCTGCCTCTGTCCCTCTGGTTCTTTGGGAATGTTTCACTCCAGAGGGAGAGGGCAAACAAATGGCCTGGATACTCTGCTCAAGAAATCCAGTCACTTCAGGCTTCTTGAAGGGTTTCTAACCTTGACATCCAGAAACACTCCAATGCCCTTTCCAGGTCAAGCTTGGTCTGAGTGGGGGATAAATCCACTTTTTGGGCCCAATGCTGAGATATCCTCACTTTCAAGGTGACTGAGGACGTGGCTAAATTAAGGTAAGTCAGTTGCTCTGTGTAACTTCTACATTCTGCATTTTGCATGAGCAAGTGCTGAAATCCAAGAGTGGCCTGAGAGAGGGAGGCAATAAAGGAAGAGGATGCACCCAAGCCTTGTTACTGAACAAAAGGCAACCAGGGACCTCTCCACCCACATCTGTCACAGAGGCAAAGAAATGTTGATGGGCAGAGATCTCTGAAGATTTCAAGTCCAGTCTGCTCAGTGCTGGACTCCAGGCAATGCTGTACCCCACTGGGGTTTGTTCTCACACCATTTCCCTGATCACCTGTCCTGGGAAAGTAACACCCAAAATGGAGAAGGTATTTCCCAACCAGATTGTCTCAAACACAACTCGTGGCCCTTCTCCTTCGTTTGATGGCAAAGCCATCAGTCTGCTTGGGTCCCCATCAGTGTATGCAGGGGAGGAAGGTTCCAGTGGGGTCTTAACTGGGAGCACTGGGAGGCTCAGAAAAAAATGGCCCTGACAACCTCCCCACCCAGGCTCTCAGGAGTCCCACCCTGCTGCAGGAATCAAATCTGCTCAGCCATGGAGCAGGAGAGGATCCAAGAGGCAGCGTGCTGCAGATTGCTCCTGGCAGGGCCACTTGAGTCCTCTCCAGTTTGCCTGTAGCTGGGAGGAAACTGTCAAAACCAACTGCAGCTGCTGGGGGAGATCTCCAAGTCACCTGCAGCTGGAAAACTTTGGATTCTGGAGGGACCAAGGACAGGAGGTTCTGCAAGAGGTTTTGCAGCAAACATCTCCGGAGGCGTTTGTGGGTAGGGGTGTTTGGTTTTGAAAGTGGAGAGGTGTAGAAATCCCCACTTCTCGGGTCTGGAAATGACAAAAGTCATTTGTTCAGATCACTGAGAAGAGTGAGGTGCAGGAGAGGAGCTTCCTGTGTGATGCTGGGCATGCATGTACAGACAGAAGTGGATCCAGACATGTTTATAGCACCACACACCAAAATCTCTGCTCCCCCTGGCCCTCCTTGCCTATGGCAAAAGCTGGCAAGAAGCTCCTTGGCGTTGGCTAATTGAAACCATATGCCAGTAGCCATTATTTGGGGCTGGAGAGACTGTGAAAATGCTCCTGGTTTCTTACCCAGTGGTAAGCACAAGATGTAGAGGTGCTGGGTTGCACCTGGGGGTCTCTCAGGGATGTTGACAACTTCAGCAGCTTCTTCCAATCCAATTCCTTGCAGTGAAAAGCAGCTTGGATATTTGCCCACAAACACATTAAAGTTGCCAAGGTCTCCCAGAAAGTTTGCAAAAGCCCTGATGATCATTTGCTGATGTGTTGCTTATTTTTACTGAAACCCTCTTCAAAACTGTTCAAAATTTGTCGTTGGCCAAAAGCATTCTGTTTAAATATGGTTTCTGTAAAAATTGAATACTTGTAATGCAGCAGAAAATGGCAAAGGTCAAATTGAACTCATGCCAGCTTCAACTCACTTATTAAAGAGTGACAAATAAGTTCCTATCAAATATTTTGACCAGCTCTCCTAACTCTGGCTTTAATTGTGATCTGCTTATCCCACTGGTGTCCATCAAATGGACAGAAGTGAGGACACAGGACAGAAAGTTCTTGCCAAGGAAATCAAGGACAGAGGAGGAATTCCCCACCCCCATGGTGAAACCCCACTTACTGCTGAGGAAAGCTCATGGCTCAGACTGAAACACTCCAGCTTGTGCTTCATTTGGATACCACGGCTCTCCTGCTCTGATGAAAAAGTGCCAGTCTTGCTCCAGGCAAAGGAAAATTTGGGATTTAGAAGAGCTGCCAGGCCTCATCTTGCCACAGGAGCCATGCCACAGTCTATAGCAGTGACACAGACTCGTGATGGGAGGGAGATACAGGCAGGAGGAGACATTTCTTACCATGCTGGGGAGGCAGTCTGGCTTGATTTCACCTGGAGACTGAAAATTATTCCCTTGGAGCAAAGACCAGAGGGATTAACCCCCAGGATATCTCACTAGGAGTGGGTGAGAGAACAAGAGCAATGGCCACAAGGAGAAACTTCACATTGGATGGGAGAAAAAAGTTCTTCCCCAGGAGGGTGCTGCAGCCCGGGCTCAGGTCCCCAAGATTTGGGATTTCAAGATCTGGCCCAACAAAGTCACACCTGACCCACCCCCCCAGCTGACAGTGGGCAAAGCTTTGGGGAAACACTTTTCTTCCCAGGTCAGCTGAGGTTTCCCCATCTGGATGGGCTGTTGGACCAGCTCAGCTCCTTCCAGACCCCAGGCCAGCTCAGGGTCAAGGAGTGGAGGTGGATCCCCCTTGGACATCAGCCCTCATCCTGGCTTTCAAGTCCAGCTGGTTTCATCATGCTTTGCCTCCAAACGAGGACAAATGAGGTGGAATTCAGAGAAGAGCAACGGGAATGATTAGGGGGGTGGAGGGAATGGCTGAGGAGGAAAGATTTTGAAATTTCAAGATGGATAGCCAGGCTACAAGCCTCCACGCAGAGCCATTATCATCAGTCATTAAGGATGCAATACTTCAGAGCCAGGCTTGAGATGCCAGACAGCCAGGTCTCCAAAGCTCTGCAGCCCAGAGGAGCAGCACAGGGCCAGGTGGAAGGTGCCCATTCCCACACCAATATTTTTTCCCCTCTTCAATCCCACTGCTCGTCTGAAGCAGTGAAACTGGCCTTGGCTCTAGGCAGCAGCACAGGGTCAGGGAGAGAGCAGCCAGGGCTCTGGTCACCCTCTGCCCAGGCTGGAGGAAACCTTTCCTGGGAGGAGACACTGCTTGGGCACGGGAAGGACACGTCCCAGAGGGAAAGGGAACCTCAGGCTCCCATCGGGGACACTGCCTAGAAGCTGCAAGGACGTGGCAGCGATCAGAGAAAGAGTCAGAGCCCCATTGCTCAGGCCACTGGGGTTAGACAGGACAGAGCATCAGCCAGGTGACAGTGGTGAGTGTTCTGTCACCCAGTGCCAGGCAGACAGGGTGAGGGGAGGAAGGCTTTCCCGGTGCAGATTTGCAGGAAAAGGGCCAGGTTTGCCTCTGGTGTAATCCTCAGCTCCCCAGGCTCCCCGCGAGAGGTGGTGTGTGTGCCAAGCCCTCCTCACACCTTCACCCCAGAGGAGCTGGGCCTGGATGGCAAGGTGTTCACCCAAAGTCTGCAAACTGCAAATGTCACACGGCGAGACGGGGAAGGAGCAAGGGAGAGGAGAAAGGAGAGCAATTAATATGCAGCTGGTGCAGGGGCTGGAGTCAAAGGAGCCGACGCTGCCCACCCAGGGCTGACGCTTAGAACCAGCAGCCAAACAAGTGACAGCAGAGCCCAGGGGCTGGGGGGCACATGGTTGGCACAGAGAAAGGAAGGAGGAGGCCAGAAAGAAGAGCAGATGAGCTCTCCCGGGGGAATCAAAAGCCTGCTGGCTGCCTTGAAAGCCAGAACAAAGGGGCAGCCTGCTCCTGCCACGCATGGCATCCCCAGCAAGAGCTGCATCCTCCTCCATACCCCTCCAGGATGGTCCAGCAGGCTCCTCCATAGCCCTCCAGGAGCCACCCAGAGACATGCTGCTTCCAGGCTGGATGCAGGATTCTCCATCCCCCCTCCTGCCTCCCCCCAGGCAGGGCTGCCCGTGGTCACAGACTGCTGGAAGGAGGTCAGGGAGCTGATCCTTCAGCCAAAACTCCTCTGTGCCCCAGCATCCAAGTCCTTCCCATCACTTGGGAGCTCATCCATCCCCCAGCCAGCAGGGTTTGTGGGGCTGGTGGGCAAGGGCTGTGCCAGCTGGTGCCTCCCCATTTGGCTCTGCTCTGTGGTGGGACTTGTGTGAAAATTTTGGGGAGAAAAGGTCCCTACCTGCTCCTTCATCTGCTGGGGCATTGTGGGGTGGGATAGCAGAACAACTGGTGCCACGGGGCAATGCATCTGCCAAGAGAAGAGCTGCCTGGGGAGCCAAGGGCACTGACACCCAGGCCAGGAGTGTTGGTGACATCCAGGGAGCCGTGCAGGACGTGTGTGCTCTTCAGAAATAGATGATAGCAAGTGTTGGTGACTCATATCAAGTATCTGGGCCAGCAGATACGTGTACCTGGTGTGGAATGCCCATGGTTTTAAATAGCTGCAGCAGATCTGCAGGAGTGTAAAGCAGCATGGGGCTTAGGCAGGGCTGGGGCCCTCTGCAGAAGACAGAACTCAGCCCCTAAATTCATGTGCAGGGCTGCAAAGGTCCCGACTCCTTGGCTTCCTCACAGCATGCAAAGGGTAGTAAGGAAAAGGCTGGGAATGTCTGCACTTATCTGACCCCCAGGGGCAGTTAACTTGCCTTGGACATCTCAGGCCATTAAAAGAAAGGGCAAAAAAATATCAAACCCACCTGAAAACTTCCTTTTGACTCTGGATTCTCACCCATTTGTTTATGGCCTCCCTTGTGAAAGCCCAAAAAGGAATTTTTGCAAAGGGCAGGGTGTTTTTCTGAGATCCTTCTTAGGGCTCCCAATGCACAGCCCAATTTAGAGGAGTGTTGCTTCATCTCCCCAGCTCCCCACAGTTAACCTGCAGAGCCAGACAGACTCTGCAGCTCTGGAACAGCCCATTAGCCAGCCAGTCACTCACACCACTGAGCACTGGAATGGGCCATACACCAGTGGGTCCTCTCCCCCCAGAGCTGGGCACAGCACCAGCAGGTCCCCCCAGCCCCTACCAAGGAATCAAATGATATTAAAGGGAGGAAAAAAAAAAAAAATTCAACCTGATTTCTCCTCCATCTGCCTCTTCACCTGCTGGTTGAAAGACAGCATCTGGAGGATGCTGTGCCCCTGGCAGAGAGTGTCCCTCCCCGTGGGTGCTTGGTGCTGTCTGAAGCTTTGCCTCTCACCAGTACCCTTTGCATCCAAAGCCAAGATCAGGCTGTGCTGAAGGCAGGAAGCTCTATCTCTGTCCTTGCCATAGTGTTTCTTTATCTTAAACCCAGGACAGATGCTGTCCTGGATACCCAAAGCAGGGGTCCAGCCACACAGGACCTTCCTTTGGTACAGCACTTTCCTGCTTCTCTTCCCTCCTCCATCTGGTTGTGTCCTGTCCTTGGAGTGATGGATACAGGGACTATCTCCAGAGCTACCTCTTGGTTCCAGAGAAGATGCACTCTGTGGCCAGTCCCTTGAAATCCAGATGTAAACAGCTTTAGGAAACAGCAGCAGGAGATGGTTTGATTTCTTCTCCAGCCTGAAGCCCTCTGAAGAGTGTCACCCACAGCCCTAAGCTCTTCCCAGCAAATCCCAAACTAACTAAAGTATAAATATATCAAAGCAAGATTCTCACGTACTCCCAAGCCTCCCAAATATCCAAAGTCTTGCATAAAATTAAGCCGAGCCAGGAACCTCTCAGTGCCTCAAATAGAAGGGAAAGCTTGGGTCTTCCTGTGTTACTGGACATTGGGCAGGGACAAGTGGCTAAAACCCTCTGGGTTCTACCACTCAGACTCTAGCTGTTTCTTCTGGCCTTGACAGTAATTTGTCAGAAATCCAGCAGCAATGCTTCTGTTCCAGATTTGGCAACCAGACATCCAGATCTACAGTAGCCACTGACACCACCGTGGGGGATCTGCTGGAGAAAGCTTGGGAAAAGGAGGGGTGTGTATGGAAGGGGGAGTATGGGATAAATATATATGAATATGTGAAGGCTTCAGTAAGTGATAAATCAGTTGAGAACCTCGTGGTGTTTAGAGACAAGCAAGCCATGTTCTAGTCAATCAATCTGTTGCTGAAAATATTACTAATGCCTGGCACACAGGCTGATGATGAAGAGTAGATGGATGCAAAAGAAATGTTTGTTAGTGGGAAGCTTGGATGACTGGGCTGAAATACCATTCCTTTGTGAAAAGAAAGCTAAACATAATCATCAGATTATTTATCTGGGAATAGTCTGCTTCATTTTTTTTTTGTTGTTGTCCACCTTAACCTGCAGGGTACCTGGGCTCTCCTCTCTCTTGCCTGGGTAACTGCACACCCAGCACTGTGGCAGGAGGTCTGCCATAAACTTGTCATTCCTAACCAGAGGTGTTGGGCCTTGGTCTGTGACAATGGCCTGCTGGCATGAAGTCACCACATAGAATGTCACCTTAGGGAGCTCATCCTCATGTCCCCATGCAGGGACGGATGCATAAGGAGACAGCAGGAGTGGTCCCACCTGCATCCTCTGCTCAGCACGGTGGTTACACAGCTCAAAGGAAACAGAGCACCTCTAGAAGGTCAGTATGGAGAGCAGCTTGTACCAGCATGAACATTTCTGACACTGCTTCTTAAGTGTGTGGACAAAACTTTGCCACACAACCTCATTGTATTGTTCTCTCTGGAGCAGTGAAAGTCCCACCAAGCCTGCTGGTCCCCTTTCCAGTTTTACCATCACCAGCTGCTGCCTTCCCCAGGAAGATGCTTGAGTGGCAGCTAGAGCCTGGTGTGGTTGTTCCAGCTCCCTGGGAAGTGTCCATGGCATGGAAGGATCAAGCCATGATGCTGAGGGATCTTTGCCAGCGATGCCCAGGACTGTCAGATCCCATCAGCCATTGCCTTCAGCCTGGCCAGGACCTCCAGGGATGGATCTAGATGAGGGCAGGGATGAAGCAACCAAAAGATGAATTCCTGTTTCCACAGCAGGAGGAGCTCCTGGCAGTTACAGGAGGGCATCTGAACACTTCCTGCAGCAGGCTGAGCAGACCAGCTCCAGGAGCACTGCCCCAGCACCAGCCTCAAGCTGAGCTCTGCCCCTCCAGCCCCATGCTGCCTGGGCCCGTTCCCTTCCTTGCTTCCCTTTACTGCTGGTTTTGTTTTCTTGCCTTTCCACAGCTCGTTTTCTTGGTCGTCCATGTCTCTGTGCCTCATATATCAAGCCTATGTGTCCAGAGGCAAGAAAGATCCCCTCCAAGCCAGCAGCCCTGTAACGGATGGACCTTCCCCATTCGCAGCTCCTGACAGCTTGTGAGAACAACAGCTTGAATTACTGAGAGAACTTTTCCCACTGAGTTAATCTGCAATGGATGGAGGTGACCTTCTAAAGGCATCTATTAATCAAAAAACCAGTGCCCATTCACCGTGCTAGGCTGAGCCCTTTGGGGTGGGGGGG
>JAAWXA010000054.1:1609973-1626092 GCA_038090715.1 Florisuga fusca
AGGGTGGGAAGGGGGGAAGGGGGGTACTAATTTCCCTCTGAGATAAATCATAATTTGACAATAATCATCTGCCCTAATCACTCCGCTTCTTCCCCTTAATTATTTGTACACACAGCCTGAAAAACACAAAGGACGCCATGAAAGGTGGCATTTGCACTGTGGAGGAGGAAATGCTGAAGGCTTCAGCCTTAAATAACTCCACGGGGTGCAGAGCACCCACGGGAGAGAGCACCCACGGTCACCCTCTGCTCAGGGGGAGGGAAACCTTTCCCAGGGAGGAGACACTGCTTGGGCACGGGAAGGACACATCCCAGATCCCAGGGAACAGTCCAGGCAGCAGAGCATCAAGGAGAGGAGGCAGCAGGGAGCAGATGCTCTCTGGAGCTGTGCTGTCAGCCTGGGGTGTCACCCCAATGCCACTGTCACTCCCCATGGCCGTAGCCACCCGGGAGAACCCGACCCCCAGGCAACACCCATTCCCTCCACACTTCCCACTCAGAAGTGGGAGTGAGGGTGTGGAGAGCAGGGGGTTAAGCAGCCACCAAGCCCCCCTTGGATGCTGGGAGGAAGGGCTGGGAACTGGGAAGTTCCTGGACTAGTGGGAGGGAGGAAGAAAGAGGAGGAGGGGTGGTTTGGATGGCCTTGCTGGGCATTGCCTTGGCTGGGGCTGCTGGGGAGTCCCTGCCTGAGGTGTCACCTTGTCCCAGAGTGTGTCTGGCAGGCACCAGCACCCCCTGCCCTGGGAAGATGGAGCATCCCCTCCCTCTCTGGAGATGCCAGAGCACCATGGCTGGCCCTACTCCCAGGCCCCAGCATGGGCAAGAGCATCTCCATCTCCTTTGCTGCTGGCCCGGGAGCTGCTGGGACGAGGAGCTGGCTCTCTCCAGCTGATGGTCCCTGGCCCCAGCACCCTCAGAGCCACCGCTGTCCCCAAGGCTGGTGGGGATGGTGTGAAAAAAACCTGTGAAAGCAGAGGGGGTGGTGTGGGGGGGTCAGCTGAGCTTTTCCTCAGAATCAGCATCTGGTGGGTGAGAGTATAAATGGCAGTAGAGTGATAATTTGGCCATCACAGTGGCTGAGGTGAGGGGAAGGAGCTGGATTTCCCCGTGACACTCAGGGTCCTGGGGTCCTCGGGGTGTGACAAGCTGAAAACCGCTCAGCAAAATTCTTTTTTTTTTTTTTTTTTTTTTTTTTTTTTTTTTTTTTTTTTTTTTTTTTTCAGTCGATTCATGGGATGAGGGAAAGAGTGTATGCTGTCCCTGGGAAAATGGGACTCTGCTTTTTTTTTTTTCTCCTCGGGAAGAAATCCTCTAAATCTGGAGCCAGCCAGGAAATGCTGTGCAGCACCTCCTGGGAGGTGAGATTTCTCACTGCACGCATCTCCTCTCCCACTGGCCTCTGCCCACACTACCTCCCACAGCTTGGGCAGCCAGGCTGGGCACACCAGCTCCTCCCCACCAGCCCCCCCTGGGGGATCCAAAGCCTGGAGATGCCCAGCACAGGGGGAACAGCCAGGAGATGCTCCTGAGGGCAGCAGCAGCACTGTAGAAACCCAGCAGCCACATTTCATCCTCTGCTCGGTGGGATTTGGAGGAGGGGGGGTGTGTGCAGGATTTTTTAGGATTTAAACACTTTCCTCCCCAAAAACAAGCAAGCTCAGAGACAGCCCACACAAGCTTCCCCAGTGCTACTGGGCTGACTTCGAGTAATTCCCTTAGCCCAGGTCATAGGATGCTTGCAAGCTATAGCACGGACCTACAGCACCATATGCTGGTCTAGTTTAGCATCTACACAGTGGTGCAGCTGCCTCAGTTCAGCTCTTGGTCCCTGCAAAGCAGTGCAGAGCTGGGCAGGACATGGCCTGAGCCTGAGCCCATGGTCACTGATGCCTCAGGGTGGCAGTGGGTCCCCCTGGAGCCACCTCCAAGAAGGAAGAAGCACGGATCACCCGTGTGTGTGGTCCCCAGCAGAGCAGTTTCCTGGGATGCCCATCCTGGTGGTGGAAGCAGAGGGAAGCTGGGGCTCTGCCAGTGCTGTGGGACAGGGAAGTTGTGTCCTCCCTGACCTGCTCCAGCCCTGCCCTCCCCTGAGCTCTGTTTGTCCACTCTGCTGCCCCAAAGCCAGTGGGAAAGCTCCTCCCCAGCAGTCCCAGGGGAGTGGGGGTTTCCCTTGGGACCCCAAAGCTGTCCCAGGGACCCCGGGGAGCCCAGCTCTGCTGGGAGGCTGGGTCAGGCTTTGGGCTCTGCCCCACCAGCAGTGTTCAGAGGTTCCTGACTCAGCTCAGCTCCTGATCCTCTGGAAGGTGAGAGAGGTGAAGGGACCCTTGGAGCTCTGGCAGTGACCACATCAATATCGAGCTGGGGAGGAGCAGGCTCTTTCCTGAAACTCCAATCCATGGGACTCCCCACCACGTGATGCTGCTGGTGGTGAGAGCAGAGGAGACAGAAATAAAGATTTAATATAACTGACCAGAACTAACAGCATCACTAAGAAAAAAAAACAACAGTCATGAGGCTACTGCATGCATGGTACCTCTTTCTCCTGGTTCTCATCACACAGGGTCCAGCACTGGCAAGGGAAGAGCAGGAGCTGAGGTTGTGGTGATGATCTCTGAGGCAGGGAGACATCCCTGGACACAGGCTTCCTGGGAGAGGGATGCTCTGGTGGTTCCTGAGCCACGGGAAATGGGCTTCAGCTCTGCCAGGGGAGGGTTAGGTTGGATATTAGGAAGAAATTCTTTGCAGAGAGGGTGATCAGGCATTGGAATGAGCTGCACAGGGAGGGGGTGGATTCTCCATCCCTGGAGGTTTTTAGGAAGAGACTGGATGTGGCACTGAGTGCCCTGGGCTGGGAACCACGGGGGAGTGGATCAAGGGTTGGAGTTGCTGATCCCAGAGGTCCTTTCCCACCCAAAGGATTCTGTGAAATGGTTCCAAGCTCCCTCTGGAACAACTCTGGTAGCAGACCCTGAGTTTCTGAGTGTGTTCTACTATGGGAATGAGGGACGGATGGTTCCTCATGGAAAGTGAGGTGGGTCCAAAGTGCACGACCCAAACCAGAAACTGCTGGGAGAAATCTCTCTCATGCTAAGCCATCCATCAGCTTAGGTCCTTTCTGACCCCAAAACCTGTAGGGGCAGAGCTGGATTTAGGAATGACCCAGCCAGACTTTGCATGTGCATCACCACAAGCTCCAGCTGCCTTTGCTTTGTGCTGTCCTCTTCTGGCTGAACCTCTCCTCCATGTGGGATGTGCCCAGGAGGGAGAACACATTTAATGCCCAGCAAGCAGAGAAGATGACCCTGCAGGGTCATAACACCTGATGTGTCCCTGTTACCTGGGGGTCAGGTTGCCTACAAAGATGTGGGGCCCCAGGGGAGACCTGGGGAGGAACAGAGAGACCATTTGCCCCCAGATCCTAAGGATGGAAGAAACCAAACCAAATGCAAGAGGTCAGCAAACACGATGCAGCAATTAGCCCAGAAAGATGGGGAGGAGAAACTGAGACAATGCAATTTATGGAGTTCAGGAGAAGGAATTCTCTGGGGGCACTGCTCAGGCACTATAAATACCTTCAAGGTAATGACATAAATGAAGGCAGTGAATTATTCACCATCTCTGACGACGGGAGGGCAAGAGGCAGTGACCTGGATCTGAGGAAGGGAGGTCTGGGTGGGAGGCAGCCTGGGGAAGCAGGAGCAGCCCAGTGTGGGATGTGGTCCCAGGGGCTCTGACTCTAACACATCCTTGGCTGGGCCCACATCAGCATTGGTGCTGGAGGGGCTGAGGCCTTTGTGGGAGCTCTGAGCTCTGTGTCCTTCCTGGCATGGATGGAGTAGGTGCAGTTTCCTGCACACAGTGGCTCTGGCTCTCACATGGAGCCAGCTGCTTTCCCAGGGCTGCAGCTGGGCAGGCAAAAAACTTCCCTTGTTTGCCAGAGCAAATGGTGTCTGCCTGGTCCCAGAGAGGTGGGAATGGATGGAGATCAGCTTGGCATTTGTGACAGTTACCAAGCTGGGCAAGTCAGTAGGAGGGAGCTAGAAAAAGCTATGGCTTTGACTTGGAAAGAAGAAGCAGGGTCTGGAAATGCAGTCTGCAGCAGGATGACAGCAAGACAGGCTGGCTGAGCTTGGCAAGGATGTCTGGAGGTCATCTGGTGCAGTCACCTGGTCATGCAGGGCCACCCAGAGACGGTTGCCTGGGTCCATGTCCACGTGGAATACCTCCAGGGATGGAGACTCCATAACATCCCTGAGCAACCTGTGCCAGTGCTTGGTCACTCTGAGAGTGAAAAAATGTTTCCTGATGCCCAGAGAGAGCATCCTGTGTTTCCATTTGTGGCCGTTGGCTCTTGTCCTGTCACTGGACACCAGTGCAAAGAGCCCTTTGCAGGTATTTACCCAGACTGAGAGGATCCCCCTCGAGCATAAAAGATGGAGATTTCCTGTGCACAGAGAAGAAACCTCCTGCATGCTGCTGGGGTTATTCATCTGCCTGTGGCCTTGCATTTCTCTGCTGATGAGTAATGACCACACGGAGACTGTGCATGCAAGGAGGCCCAGGAAACCCCCGTGCCTCTGCTGCTCTTCTTGGCTCTGGCTGGGGTCCAGTCCCCCTCCTGCTCCCCTTTGCTTTGCTGCAAGCCCAGTGGGGAGCTGTGAACAGATTTTTCAGTGCCTGCTGTCTGTTCCCTGACACCAGGAGAGTGGAGGAGAGGTGGGAATAGTTCTGCTGTCCCCTTTGTCATGGTGACCCGTGGGGGCAGGAGTGCCTCCTGTACACAATGCCAGCCTGGCACCCCTTGGCACCCCTCCTCTGCCTCATCCCTCCTGGGCTGCCAGGAGAGAAAGGGGGCAGAGAAACACTCTCCTCCCCCAGCACAGCCCCAGACTTCTCCTTGGCTTGCAAGAGTCAAGATTTCCTGTGTACACCCAGGCTTGCACTGACCAAATTTATTCGCCCAGGGCAGACAAATAGGAAAAAAATGTCCCCATGGCTCTTTCAGAAGTGTTCCTGTCTGCGAGCAGCACCCAACCCCTAGGAACACGAGGGGAGCTCAGACTTCTCTTCCTGGCTGGGCATTAAATCACAGCATGGCCCTGATAAAGGAGATTATCAGCCTGGTGCCAAGTGAAAAGCAGAATGTTGTAGCAGGCACCATCTGGGCACCTCTGAGCCAACAGACCAGTTGGGGTGATCAGGTAGTGTGGAGGGACCCAGGACTTTGCTAGGAGACCTACTTCAAGCTCTGAAACTTTTCCAGATGAACGTATCCTCATGTGCATCTCCCCTGGGGGACTCCTCAAGTGCCTTGTCATGGCCAGCAGGGCTGGTTCCCCAGAACTGCTCCTGGGGTGAGGGTGGCACTGCAGCCACTCCAGCATCAGCCACTCGCCAACCTTCCTCCTGGCAGAGGCAGATGCTGAAAGGCAAGTGACCTGAGGGATAAGAGGGATGGTTTGGGAGGTTCCTGCAGCATCCCCTGGAAGCATTTATGAAAGAGTGCTCTGATCTCCTCCCCAGCCCACAGAGCTGCATGACAAGCCAGGATCCTGGTTGTGCTGTCTGAGCCCTAGCAGTCCAGACAGACAGACAGACAGACAGATGTCTCTTGCATTGCTTGTCCCTTACAGCCATGTGCAGAGGTGGCATGGGCTGGAATGGCTTTTGGAGCAGAGAGTCTGGAGGAGCCTTGCTGGCTCTGCAAGCCCCAGAAGCCACAGGGTCTTCTGTCCCCCCATAGAGAGGTGGCCATGGGCAGAGTGGGGAGCGTGACTGGTGAGGGACAGTAAGGAAAGCAAAACCCACCTGGGAAGAACACGATAGCTTTGGCTGTTAAATTCCGAGTTTCTGGACACTGCAGCAGCATGGAGCTGCATAACAACAGCAGGAAAACAATGATCCCTCAGACCCTGCCTGGTTCTGTCCTGCACTGGCAGAGAGGCAGTATCTGATGTTAGATGCAGTGAGCAAGGAGAAGGGTCTGTTCCAGCATGGGGCATGCAGCTTTACAAGCCGGAGAAAGAGGAAAGGCGAAGGAAACCGCCTCCTGAACGTGGAATAACCGGAGCCTGGCTCCAGAGCCTCAAGACAAAGCCATAAATCTGCTCAGCCCTGCTGCGAAAGCATGAGACGCTGTGTAACAGCCACACGGCGTCACAGTGTCCTTCATCTCTTGTTTTCTCTTCCATCCCTCCCTTTCATCCCCGCCACCCCCGGAGGCACCTTCAGTCTCCTGGTGACTCCGCTTTCCCAGCCGGCTCAAGCTCTGCCCTCTCCCTTCTCCCGCTGCGGTTTAGAGCCGGCTGGCTCAGGTTGCAGAGCTCGGGGCAGAGGAAGGACAAAGCCCAGATGAAGGACAAGGTGTCAGCAAGGCCACCCTGTCACCAGCCTCGGTGTCCAGCCCCCGCTCCCCTCTGCCCCGTCCTGGGACGGACCGGGAGGCTCCGACCCGTGCAGGGAACGCAGCCCGGCCCTGGGGGGGTTTCCCTTGGGGCTTGTGAGAGGTCAAGGGGCTGGCAGGGCTCCGGCACATCCCATCGCATGTGGGAGAGTGGTGGGGCTGAGGTGAGGCTGTGGTGGCCCCAAGCTGCCTGTCGGTCACAGGACCCATGGCGACACCTCCTGACCCTCCTCTTTTGGCTGGCTTTGGATTTCCCTCTTAAGCTGAGATGAAAAGAGGGATTGTCCAGCTGCCCCGGGAAGGGGGAGCCACATCGACGCCTCTTCCTAAGGCAGAGCCGACACCGAGCCGGCCCCCGGGAGACCTGACCTAGCCCAGCGGCCCAGCTGCTTTCAAAGCGACTGTTTTGAAGCCACAGAACCTCCTCCCAGGACAGCAAGCAAAGAGACAGCCTCAAAGGCCACCCAAACCACATCCAGGCAATGCCATTGCCCGCTTGTCCCCGTCTCCCCGTGTCCTGGACATCGTCTGGAAGTGAAGGGACAAAGCAGAGAGGCCATAAAGCCTCCGCCTTGCTCCGCGGAGCATCGGCAGAACCAGCACATCAGCCGCAAAACCCGTGGCTCATTTGTCTCCTTTGTGTCCCTGGGCTTGCCGTACGAGGAGCAGGGGGGAAGAGAAATGTGCTCAGGTTGTAACTAATGCCAGAGCCTAAGAAATGGATCGATTCGCCCCCCCGAACCATTTGCAATGCAAAGGGAGCGGCTCTCCTCGGTTTATTCCCCCCCTCAGGCGGGCGGACCCATGCTCAGCTCCTCTTTTCCCACATCCCTGAGAAAAGTGGCCCCAGAGAAGACAGAACCCCCAGCCCGCTGCCCCCCGCCCCCTCCCCACCGCTGATCTCCTACTTGAGGATTTAAATCCCTGGCACCGGCCCCCCGGGGTCTGTCCGCCCTTTGGCCCCGGGGAGGATGGATGCCAGGGCTGGGGTAACTTTCCCTGGCACATTGGCAGTGCTGCCCCTACTCGGCTCAGCTCTCCCTGCCTCCAAAGGTTTCTCTCCCAAGCGTGCTTGACTAATTAGTAAACGGAGCCTAAACCTTTTGGTCTCCATCGATCTTATCTTTAAGCCCTGCAGACAACAATTCCTCAATCGATACCTCATTTAATTGCTGCCACCAGGCTGACAGCTGGGGCTCTGGCTGTGCGAGCCTGGCTGTCACCTGGCAGCTTGCCAGTGCCACTTTATAATCCTAAACTGATTTATCCTCAAGCAGCTCCTCCCCTTCGGCCCCCCTCGCTCCTACCCTATTCCTGCCCCTCCTTCCCTTTGCGGGGAGTAGATAAAGCCCTGGATACATCCCTCCCCCCTAAGCAAAACCCCACATCACCCCTCTGGAGAAGAAAATCAGTGACCAGACTGTCGTGTGAGCCCTGAGACACAGGTTGGGGGGGACGGGCAGCTCCTGCCCATCCCATCCCATCCCATCCCATCCCATCCCATCCCATNTAGTGTCATCAGCAAACTTGCTGAGGGTACATTCTATACCCTCATCCAAGTCGTTGATGAAGATGTTGAACAACACCGGTCCCAGTACCGACCCCTGAGGGACTCCGCTAGTCACACAGGACTCCGCTAGTCACATCTGAAGGTGTCAGATTTCCCTTACTTTGGTGACTTACCCACTGAGCACCACCAGCAGCCTCCTGAGTATCACTTGCCCTTGCAGCTTTGAACTGCTCTGCTCCATGGCAAGCCACACTCCATCTCCTCCAAGCAAGAGGAAGTTCAGAGATGTAAAATAAATCACCAGCTCCACTGATGACCTCAGCTAATATCCTCATTTTGTGTTAATTTACACAAGATGCTTTCTATGTGAGGTGTGGTCCAGAGGAGATGGGTCTGGGGAAACCCACATGTCTTCCCATTGTCCATCAGGGATTTGGGAATCTTCTCAGATGTGACCATTTTGGTACCATTTAAGTCTTGACGGATCAGCATTGAGAACCTAGTGGGTGAATATGCCAAGAGCTTACTGGGGACAAACTCAGCTCTGGGGTAAATGGATGTTCTGGATGTAAATTGGATACACTGGGCCAACTGGGACCTTTGGCTGCTGTGAGGGGCTGATGCATCACATCCCACACTTTTACTCTTCCAGTTTGCCCTTCTCCTGTAACCAGGGCAGAATGTCACCACGGGCAAAAAGCCAGATTCTGCTCTTAGTGCAAGCTGCTGAGTCTGGAGGATGCAGCAGAGGTCAGCAGGAAGTTAAAGGCAACTGAATCCCAGCTCTCAGGGCCAGAAAACATTTCCAAAGCCTTTGGGTCTGGGCAGAATGGAGAGTTACCACCGAGCCAAGCCACTGTCTGTGTAAGCAGGACTGTGCCCCATCAAGGTGTTACCTTAGGAGAGGTGACTGGAGGCAGAGGAGACCCCCATGGCAGGATGGGTTCCTCTGCAGTGGCAGGGGGGTACCAATCCCTCCATCACTCTTCTCCTTGGTGCCAGGGGGTGCCTGACACAGGGAGATCAGCAGCTGGCCCCCGGCGTGGCCCAGATGGTTTTGTTGCCAGGGTGTTTGCCCACAGCTCTGCCATTTAAAGGGGAGAGAACACGTAGCTGATCCCAGCTGAAGCCATCCCCTGAGCTGCTGACAGACGGGTTGTTGAGACACAAACATTGGCAAATGGCCCCGCTTGCCATATCCTTGGAGCCACGGCAGAGAGGGAGGGAGCCCAGGAGCAGGGCTGGCTCTGGCAGGGACTGAGTCCTCAGAGTGCAGGTGAGGGAGGGAAGTCACTTTCTCCGGAGATTTGAAGCACGCTTTTCCAGCTGGGTGGGAATTCTCAGCTTCCTAAACTGAGCTTGCAGGTGATGAGGACACCTGGGTACGTTCCTTGTGCAGTCAGGATGGTACCTCTGGTCCCTCAGTTCTGGCATGGTCAGTGGTACTTCTCCAGGGAAAGCCAGGCTGTCAGCATCTTGGATGTGCCAGAGACTCCTCTCTGAGCAGATGATGCAGGATTTCTTGGTTCAGGAAGGAGACTGAGGTACTGGAGCAGGTCCAGAGAAGAGCAAGGAGGCTGTGAAGGGATCCAGCACAAATCCTGTGAGGAAGGGCTGAGGGAGCTGGGGCTGTTCAGCCTGGAGAAGAGGAGGCTCAGGGGAGACCTCATCACTCTCTACAACTCCCTGAAAGGAGGTTGGAGCCAGGGGGGGGTCGGGCTCTGCTCCCAGGACAAGAGGCCATGGGCTTCAGCTCTGCCAGGGGAGGTTTAGATTGGATATTGAGAAAAAATTCTTTGCAGAGAGGGTGATCAGGCACTGGAATGGGCTGCCCAGGGAGGGGGTGGATTCTCCATCCTTGGAGGGTTTTAAGCAGAGACTGAATGTGGCACTGAGTGCCCTGGGCTGGGAACCACGGGGGGAGTGGATTAATGATTAATGACTTGATGAGCTCAGAGGTGAGCCTCCTCCAGACTGAGGGGCCCAGAACTGGACACAATACCCAACCTGTGGCCTCACCAGCACTGAGTACAGATGCTGAGCTCCTCCTCCTGGTCCTCACCCCTTCCTCCCCACTTCAGGAGGGGAGTGAGGTGAGGTGTGGGGGTGTCTCCCACGCTCCCTCTTGTGTGATCTCCCACATCACCCTTCCCTCATCCAGAGGTTCTCCCTCTCATCACCCCGGACACCTCCACATCACACACATGCAAAACTCTACCACACGAGAACATCTCTTAATGACTCTCCACATCATCCCACTCCTCCTACTAATCCTAAAACCCAACCTAATCTCTAGACCCCTAATGCAAGNTGGGTGGGGTGGGGATGGTGGTCTGGTTAAGGGACTCCAGAAGGAACTGGACAGCGTGGGTCGGTGGGTTGGGATGAGCTGCATGAGGTTCACCAAGGTCTGTGCTTGGGTCACAGCAACCCCAGTGCTCCAGAGCTTGGGAAGAGTGGCTGGAAAGCAAAGGGAGGAGCTGAGGGTGTTGGTTGATGGCTGAATATGAGCTGAATGTAGCTGAATACGAGCCAGCGTGTGCCCAGGTGGCCAAGAAAGCCCCCATGGCCCTGGGAGGTGTCAGGAGGAGCAGGGCAGGGCTGGTCCCTGTGCTGGGCACTGCTGAGGCTGCACCTCCAATCCTGGGCTCAGCTCTGGGCCCCTCAGGAGCAGAAGGAGATTGAGGGGCTGGAGAGTGTCCAGAGAAGGGAATGGAGCTGGGGAAGGGTCTGGAGAGCAAGGAGAAGGTCTGGAGAAGTTGTGAGGAGCAGCTGAGGGCCCTGGGGGTGTTGATCCTGGAGCAGAGGAGGCTGAGGGGAGACCTTCTGGCTCTCTGCAACCCCCTGAGAGGAGGTTGGAGCCAGGGGGGGTCGGGCTCTGCTCCCCAGGAACAAGGGATGGGACAAGAGGAAGGGCCTCAAGTTGTGCCAGGGGCGGTTGAGGTTGGAGCTGGGGAACAATTTCTCAATGCCTGGAAAGGGTCTCAGGGCCTGGCCCAGGGGGATTCCCCATCCCTGGAGGGGTTTCCAAGCCCTGGGGATGTGGTGCTGAGGGACGTGGGGCAGTGGTGGCCCTGGCAGTGCTGGGATAACAGTTGGACTGGTTGGTCTGAAATGTCTTTTCCAAGCAAAATGCTTTTATGATTTTAGAATGGGCTGTTCAGGGTTTTGCATAGACACCTCTTTGTGAGCCAAGCAGTGCCCTAGGCTGGTGTGACCAACCTCAGGAACAGCATCCTCTGAGAAAGGCTGTTGTGTAAAGTGACACACGTAGTAAAATCCTGTCTGCCTTTTCCTGGGAGTCTTTGGGAAGGAGTACTGGGGGATGAACCTTGTGTTCTCTCAGATTCCAGGTCAGCTGCTTCTTTGTCTTCAGCTTTCCTCTGTGTACCAGAGAAGGCTCAGCTGAGTGGGGGAAAGATCTTTTCAACCAGTGATGTGTAAGACAAGAGGCAGGGAAGCAGCATCAGCACCAGGCTCTAAGCAGTTTCTTTGCTGGAACTGAGAGGTGCTGGGTGAGAGGCACGGGGCTTGCTGGAATTCCCTGAAAGAGAGGGAATGCTGAGAAACAGAATGAGAAAGGTCTGAGGTGCCCAACACCATTCAAGCTGACTTGCAGCTCACCTTGGCCTCATGGGCAGGAATTGTGCTGCAAAGGTTTCAGACTTCTCTTGGCAAGCAAAGTTAGTAGAGTCCTGGCCAAGTTGGAGGTATGGGATGGTGGTGGGAAGCTCTGTGCTCTGAGCAGTCTTCTAGTGCTGTTAACTGCCTCCAGCCTCAAGTTCCTCTGGGCAGGAAGAAATCAGACCTTGCCTGTGGGTTAGAGTTGAGTCCATCTGCTTCCACCTCTTTGTCAACAAACTTTGGGGGAGACAGAGGACAAGTTGAGGTGTATCCAGGTATTTGACAAATGAGGTTGCTTTTCTGAAAGATGATGGTGATTATTATTATTATTATATAAAGGAAAATGCTTATAACATCTTCAGAGCTAAGCTGTGGTTTTGTGGATTTGAGATGATTCCTGAGTTAGGAGTGCCTTAGTCTAGGAGGAAAGAAACCCTGGAGTAAAAACCATCATTGTCCCGAAGTGAGTGCTCCTGGTTCTCTCCATCTGCCAGGAATGTATGGCAGGAAAAGGGGAGAAACCATTTCTGGGTTAAGTGTGAGGGAGGTGGTGGTTCTGGGGTTGTTCCCAGAGGGGGCTGGGTGTGATGGGGTGGTCTGGAGCAGTCAGCTTGTGCCCCTGCTGAGAGCTTCTGCAGCTCAGAGCTGGTGACAGCCTGCACCCTGCTGCTGCCAAACTGAGTTTTACTGGTGTGAGGTCAAAAGCATCACCCAGTCACCATTCCCAGCACCACCAATGGGACTCAGGAAGCCCTGGGCTGGAGATGGGGGTCTCTTCTGTCCCAGAGTGTTTCCAGTCAAATCCAAAGCTTTCCCTGGAGCACGACAAGGCCACCATCCTCCTTTCCTGCTGCCTGACTCTCCCCTGCTCAGCCCATAGGGATGATGACTCCTTTTGCTCCAAATGCCCTCTCTTGAAGGCTGGAGGAGCCTTTCTCCACCTCTCAGCTCTCCCCCAGCCTGGGGTGCAAACACCCCTGGCCCAGGGCATCTGGCTGAGCAGCCAAACCCCACTCAAGGCAGCCCAAAGGCCACCGTGGGTGGCTGATGGGCTTGGGGTTGGAAGGAAGGTGACACGGGGACACTTACAAAATGGTCTTGGTGGCTTTCCTTAGGATGGCTCAGCTGTCAGGTTGGACCAGAAATACCTCAGGATAGGTTCTGCTGAGGGGGCTGCCCTGGTTCTTACCTAAGTTCTTGCCCCCTCCCCCCCAAAACAAAAAAATTGCTTCTTGCAGGTCTGAGTTGAGGAAAACTAAGGGCACCCAGCAGGGAAACCTTTCTCTGGAGGGCCTTAAAGCTTTCTGCAAAGGGACCTGGATGGTTTCCTAGTGCCTCTTTTGAGAGCAACAAGAAGGAACAGGATTTTGAATGGTGTCCTGAGACCTAGTGCTCCAGGTTTCCGTTCCAGCACAGGGTCCTAAGCCAAGAAAACTGCCTGTCCTGCCAAGGGCTGGTAGGAAACAGCCCTGGAGCACTCAGTCAGCTGCATGGCTTTAACTCCTCTTAGCAAGCAGCAGGAAAGCTCCTCTGATGAGCCTGTTATCTGCAGCATTTACTTTCCTGCTTCTTTTTGAAAGACCCATCACTCCCGGCTTAGCTGCAGCCTGCTGGCTGCCTGGGGGGTTTCTGAGCTTTTGAAGATGCTAATACAAGCTGGGTGATGATCCTTAATCACTTCTTTATCATGTCCTCTCTGCACAGTGCTCTGCTGTGGGCTGAAAGGCTGCTGAGGGGAGGAAGGTGCAAGAAGCAGAAGAGGAGGAGGTGGGCTGGAGGGGGTGGAGGGGGTGGCCCTGGCAGCTGGGAGCCTGGGAGCAGTTTACAAACATTGAACTTGTTCTGGCACTTCAGTAGGAAGCTCCTTACATTTGCTCTCTTACTGGTGGTTTGTTGCTAACCCCTGGATTTAGCAGATCAGGTAGAAGGGATCAGCATCCCCCAGGCTCCTGGGGTGTTGCTTCTGGGAGGCAGAGGTGGATTGTCAGCAGCACATCCAGAAGGCATCTCAGAGGGCTGGAGAGCTGCTCTGCCTTGGCTGGGGACTGCCTGCTCCTCCAGCTGCTTGCCTGAACATCCTACATGTCTGCAGACTGGCAGGTTGGACACTGGGTTTGCTCACCCTGCTGTGGTGCCCAGATGTCCTACTCTTCAGAGGTGCTGTCCTACTTTCAAGTAGGTTGATCTATTTTTGCCTGCCCCAAAGTGTTGGTCTGTCCTTTGGTGTGACTTTGCTTTTCTTTGCATCCTGCACCCAGCTTGCCTCTGGCAGAGGCAGAAGGTCTGCAGGCCATGTTCCCAGCAGTACAACCCCTTTTCCTTTGCTCTGTTCCCTGGGGGAAGCACTTGGGACACTGCATAGCACTCAGTCTTGGGGACAGGGTGAGGGCTCAGAGGCCCAGGGGACAGTTCTGAGATTTCCTCCTTAAAGATGCTGAAGGTGCTCAGGGATGCTTTGAGGGTCTGGATGTCCTTGCACCCTCATGTCAAGGGGGTTGTTCTTCTTTCCATGTCTTCTCCTCAAGTGCCAACGCTCCCAAGATCTGAAAGAGGTGTCTGAACAGGAGAAGGAAGGAGCAGGACCCAGAGAGACCTGGGGATGGGACTGGTGCCTTGTCCTTTAACTAAAGACAAAAAGCAGTTTGAAGCCCAGGGACGTGCTGAGAACCAACATCCAGCTCACACACCTGCCTCTGAAAACACCTTCTTTTGGCTTGCCAGCCCCTGCCAGAACTGATCCTTGACACTGGCTCATCCCACCAGCAGTTCATTCACCCTGAGTGTAGTTGGAAACCAACAGCTTCTTGCTCAAGCAGGACTGAGCTCTGCACCCCTGAAGGGTTTCTCAGCCACCCAAGGTGGGCTCAGAGTGTCCTGGCATGGCTGCAAGGCTGCAGTCAGGGAAAAAATCACAAGGGATGGAGCCTGCCACCAGGAAAGCTGTGCTGTGGAGGGAGCAGGATGGAGCAGACAGGGTGGGAGCTGGAGGTCCAGGAGCTTTGGAGCAGTGCTGCAGTTTATTCCGAGCTTGCTTAGCAGTCTCAGGCAGGCAGTGTGGGTGAAGGCATCTCCTGTCCTGGATTGACAGTATGGATCCAATTAGCCACAAAAGCCTCTAATTATTTGTCCTGAACTGCTCCCGGGGTAACCAAGGCTCTGCTATCTCCTCCTTTTGTCTGTGTCCCAGCTGGAAGTGTCCCAGTGTCCCTGCATCCAGAGCAGCAAGAGTGATGTGTGAGCAGAGGCAGCAGAGCCTAATCACAGGAGACAGGTCCTGGGGGTTAATGAGGGGCTGGACCTGCTGGATGGGTGACTCTGGGGAGTTCTCTGAGCCCTGTCCCCGGAGACAAAAGCCTGGGATTGTCTGTGGCTGAGGCACATGGGGTGCAGGGTGAGGCTGTGGGCCCTGGGGAGGGAGGTGGGAGGCATTTGAAAGCAGAAGGTCAGTTGTGTCTCTGCAAGGCAGGCATGAACCCAGGGGCACCTCCCAGACCAGGTGACTTCTCCCCAGGTTTCTTTCCTCCTTTTTTATCCATCCTGCCAGGATGAGCAGGGCGCAGGGCCAGCAGATCTTCCCCCTGCTCTGCCTCTTCTTCTTCTTCAGCCTCTGACCCTTCCTGCCTGGTTCTCAGGGATCCAGTGGGGAGGGAGCAGCTGCCTCGGGTTCTGGTTCTGGTTCTGGCTCTGGCTCTGGGAGGCTTTAGTGTACCTGAGTGATGGAGGTGACTGTCCTGGGAGATCAGCTCTGTCTCTACAGCTCAGCTGCCCCAGCAGCATCCTTGAAGTTGGCAGCTGAGAGCTGTAGGCACAAGGGGGGACACACAACAAGGCCTGAGGACTGTTTCCTTTGGGTTGGGTTTTTTTTCAGAAGTGTATGCTCATGGATTCTCAACTCCAAAACTATTTTAAGATGAAAAAAGCTTTTCAGGGCACTCACTGCATCCTCCTGCTCATTCTGGGTGCTGGTGGTGCAAACGAGGAGTCTGCCAGAGAAAATGTATCATTTGTGTTCTTACTAACCTTAACTCCAAGCTAAAATGCCAGCAAGTACCTCTCAGATGAGACGAGGCAGCCAGCCCTGCTTTTAAAGCAAGATTTTCCACAAATAATATTCACCTCCTGCCTGAGTGCTCAGCTGACTGCTTCCACCACTGTTTGCAGGTCCCAGGGTCCCCCCAGAAGGGGTTTGACATCATCCTCCTGAACTGCTGCCTGAAGATCTTTGCTCACCCAGAGCACGTTTTCTCTTGGTGTGGTCCTGCAGCAGAACCTCCCAGTGACATGGTTCTGTCCCTGAAAGAGAGGGACAAGGGGGTGAGGGGGATGGGTGCTCCGCTTAGGGGCAGCATCCTTGGTGGAACAGAGGGTCCTGGAGGGCTCAACGTGTCTCTGGCTTCCAGCCAAAGGACATTCCAGTGGCACCCATCTCTGCCAGGGCTGGTGGCAGGCTTGCAGGGCTAGGAAGCAGCTGACACATCCTTTGGAGCCCCTGGTGTCCTTGTCCTGCAGGCCAGCAGCACCTCTGCCAAGTTCAAACCAGAGAGCTTCCCCCATACAAATGGGGATGGGGGGGGGGGGGGGGC
>JAAWXA010000054.1:1626112-1679811 GCA_038090715.1 Florisuga fusca
GGGGGGGGGGAGGCTGTTAACCTACAAAACCCATTTCTTTGCTGCCCCTTTGGAAAGTGGAGCTATTGAATTTTAAAGGGAACACTCTGCTGAAGAGGTCTCTTCTCTGCTTGCTTGGTGAAATCCCTGATCACAGTGCTGGGGGGTCCAGGAAGATGCCAGGCTTGGTCTCATTAGTGACTCTGGTGTTGTCTGCTCTGCTTTGTTGGGCTTTGCTCTGGAGGTGGTTTGGTTGGCCATGTGAAACAGCAAAGCTGAATGCTAGCTCGTCCCAGATTGACAGCTGGGTACCCTGAGCAGGGACACCCACTTCTCCCACCCAAGGTCTCTGTTCTCTCCCCAGCAGCAGTGTGCCAGGGCTGGGGACACAGGGGCATTTGGGCTCATGTCAGCAAAGTCAGGGTGCAGTCACTCTGCCCTGCACAGCTCCTGATTCCCACCTCAAGCTCAGAGCACTGGACCCACGTGCCTGAGTTTTTCTCCTTGAACCATTTAGTTTTAAAATAGAGCAATCCTCTTCCTTCAGAAAGGAGCTGCTTTGCTCCAATCTAGGGCAGTCTGACAGCACAGCAGCTCTCCAGGGGAGCAGGGTTGTGTTGCCAGCATGGGTTCCCATCCTCAGCACCAGGAGGAGGGGCTGGGCAGTGCCTGAGGATGGGTGGTGAGCAGTGCTCTTGGTCCCAGTCTTTTCTGGGACACATCAGTGGGTGCAGGTTCAGCTTCTTGGCAGCAGGGCCAAGGCAGGAATGATCCCAGGGCTGGGTTCTGCTGGCTTCCCAGTCCTGACCCCATGGCCAAACCCCAAGGGATCTCCAGATGGGGAAGGTGACCTTGTCTGGGTCTGTATGAGGAGAAAACAGACACTCAGGCTTGCACCTGCCTCTATACCAACCAGGAATAGATGTTTGGGGCTGGCAAGTCCATGGTCATGCCTGAGGATTGGACCAGTTCTTCCCTAGGTTGTTGCAAACCTCTGACCTGCTCCTAAAATCCCTGCCCGTGGCCCTCACCTTGAACCCTAACCCTAACCCTAACCTCTTTTACAGAGTGGGGAGTTGCCTGTGATGTGGGGAACATCATTGCTTCTGGGATGAAACTCCTGAAATCCAAGAGGCCCTTTGCAGGAGGTGGCTGTGGGGGGGAGTTCAGCACTGGAGTGGGTTCTGCCAGCACTGCCTGCTGGGTGGCAGTGGGGAGGAGGGTTTTCTTTCCCAAATAATGTAGATCACCTCATCTCCTCTGCCTTGGGATCTTCCTGCTGGAACACTCATCTGCAGTCTACACTCAGGCCTTGTTTAATCGAAAAACAAGCAGGCAGCTTTTCACCAGTTGAGTTGTTCTATACGTGTCCTTGGTGCTCTCCTGACGTCCTGTCTGGGGACAGCAGTTCTAAGCCTGGAATTTGAATTTTCCTCTTGTCTTAAGTGGGAACAGAGCCCTGGAGCAGCACGTGTCCCAATGCTGAGCAGTCTGTCCATGGTCTGAGGAACCTTTTCCCCTTTGGCACTGCCCCAGGGGCTTTGAGGTTCAGCTGATGTGGCTGCAGCTCATGTTCAGTTTCATCTTTTGGGTGACTGGCATCATTTTTGTGCACCTGGGCTAAGCCAACCTTGACAATCCCAGTAGCCCACGGTGCTCTGTGAGATCTGGTCAAGGTGGGCAGGAGAACCAAAGAAAAGTCTGTTTGTAATGCATCCCAGGTGACATGGAAAGGCAACTGGTTTCTAGAGGAGAAGAGAAAGAGGATTAGAAGCTGGAGTTCAGGAGTGTCGGGCTTGCTATAGAAGAGAAAATATTTGCCTGGGGACAGCAGAGCAGGCTGCTTGTCTCTTGGCTGAGCTCTGAGTCCTTTCAGTGAAATGGAGCTACAACTTGCATCCTTGAAGTTAGGGACCTCCAGAGGAGTGCCAGGTGAGCCCTGAGGGACCACTCAGTGTGTCCATCTGGGCTCCAGAAACCTTGAGGTGCCAAAGCATGGGAGGAGGCTTCAGGGGGTCTTCACATCCCCCGAGTCAGCAGAGATTCTCCAGCCTGTGGTTTGGGATGAGGCACGGAAAAAAGAATTAGAATTTCCAAATTCTAATTCTAAATTTCTAAATTTAGAATTTAGAAATTTCTAAAGACTGGAGAAGTTGAATCTCCTCCTTTCAAGTGTGGAACATCACTGGGACCATCAAGCCTGTCCCAAGCAGCTGTCTTGAGCCAAGCTCAGGAGCTCTTCTGGGTGATGCACAAGGCCACCATGGACACCCACCCAGAGGAGCAGCCAGGGAAAGGTTTAAGGAAAAGTTTCCCCTGAGGGACAAACAAACCAGGACAGGACTTTGGATTTCCCCCAGGAGAGTGCCAAGCTGCCACCTCTTGTCACAGACCCCTCAGATGCTCTCAGGGTTGAACCCACCAGCTTTGTACACTGAATTACTCCATCTCTACAGAGCAAATGCAGGGCTACAGAGCCAGCCAGGGCTTTGCTAATGCCTAGAGGCAGATTAGTGTCATCTTCTAACTGATGTCTGCCACCTAAAGCATCTCTGACCGAGGTAGAAGGGTGCCCATGGATGAAGCTCCAGAGCTGGCTAAGCTCAGTGCCACTGTGGTTTTCTCACAACAGAAACTGAGATTTGCAGAGGTGAAGAGGTTGGGGAAGAAGTCTGAGCTGTGGGGAGGGAGAGGAGAAGAATCCAGGGAAGCTGACAAGCTGGCATTTTAATTTGTACCCTTAGAACATCATCATTTCTGGAGCTTCCAGCCCAGGTGCTGATCTCGTGGGAGCTGCTGGAGATGGGCAAGTAGAAGAGCTTTAAACAAGGGACAGTTCAGATTGAACCTGACATCCCATCAGGTTCTCCTTCTCTTGCTTGGTCCCTGAGCTCCCAATAGGCAGTTCTTCCATTTTGCATCTAACATGACCTATTGTATAAATATTTAGCCACCCTGTTGAGAACATTAATTATAAATGGAGACGAAGCTTTTGAAAGCTGCCTGGAGGGCTGGGCACCCAATTCCCATTAATTTTAATGAGAACCAGACATCCAAATCCTGTTGGGTGGCTTTGAGCATCTCAGGCAGGAAGCTCCATCTGACACCCCCACTTTCCCTCCTCCCCCCCCAGCTGCAATTTAAGAGTGAGATTTGCAAATACCTTCCAAACCCTGCAGATTCCTGAGTCTCACTTCTGCTCTGCCATTGTTCTCTGCTGAGGAGGGTTTGCTGGTGGCTTCAGAAAGCTTTCTGATGAGATCATTTAATCCACCCTGTTCCTTTCCTCCCCACCCCCAGCACTTTGGACCATGCCTGAATGAGTCCCCAGCCCTGGTGGGTTTTGACAGAGAAGCTTTGATGCTTGAAAATGACAGCTGTGCAGGTCTGCAATGAAGGCTTGAATTATCTGACTGATTAAAAATGTGCCTTGGCTTGGGAGATCTGATGGCAAGCATTCACGAAAGAGAGGTGTGTGTTTGTGTGTGTGTTTGCACTTTAAAAAAAAACCAACAAAAAACCAGGTGGTGAAATGCAACAAACACCCCGAGCTGCTTGGAGCAGCAGCTTCTTAAGCTCAGCATCCTTTCAAAAGCTCCAAATCTGCTCCATGATTCTCAGCTAAAACTAAAACTCAGCGTGGTTGTGGAGATAATGATTGTTTAGACAGATGTCAGCAGTGGTTTAGGGAATGGAAATGGAGTGAAAGGTAGTGCAGGCTGGGGAAACAGAACCTCTCAGTCCCACACCGACCTGGGGGAAGGATGAACTCCAGCTGGAAATGTGGTTCCCATCCTCTGTGCTCCATGGGACAAAGTGGCTTCAGGGACTCCAGCTCTGTGAGGATGAGCCTGGATTTTTTTTATAAACTAGAGCCCAGGTGAGATTAGCTTCAAATGTCTGGAAGGATGGAGAGAGGCAGCTTGAGCACAGCTGTGCCCACGGTGCCACAAGTGATGGCAACAGCAGATCTGTTCATACATGAGGGGCAGTGACAGCCTTTCCAGACCTCTCTCTTCTTCCCTTCCACTCCCCACGTAGCAAATTTCCCCCTCCTGGTACCTCGCAGAAATTTATCTATCTCTTCTAGAATGGAAGTGAAAGGAATGAAAAAAGAACTAAATTAAAAAAAATGTTTCGTTGCAAATGAAACATGTTTTGACAGCTCAACCATTTCACAGCTTCCTGTGGGAGTTTCACACAGGGAAAAAATCAAGTCATAAAGGTTACAGTTGTAGTTTTTCAATGAGCATGGTCTTGTTCTGATAGTTTACTGAAATTGGGTTGGTTTTTTTTTTCCTAAATTATTTAACTGCTCTTCATCTCCCTGCCTGCAGAAGATTACCATCTTTCCCTGACTCTTAGGACAAAAAAAAAAGATTAAACATTTAGCTATAACTAATTGCTTGAATAGAAATGGTTTTGTTTTAGTCTCTAAGCCCAGCCACTGAATAATTTGTTCTGTGTCCCTGGCAGTGCCATTACCTGCAGTGCTGTTAGGTGTCTGTAAAGGCTTCACCCCCTCAGCTTTCTGCTCCCTGTCCCAGTTCCAGTGGTCATTTCAGCATGATTAAAAGCCACAACAGTCCTGAGGGCAGACACAGCTAATGGGAGCTCAGTGGCATCTCTGTCACCTCCCCATCAGCATCCCCAAATGTCCCTTTTATTGAATCCACATCAGCAACCGGGGAACAGTCGGAGCTGAGGAGGTGCTGGGATCCTCCTGGGTTCCTGCAGGTCCAAACCCCACCAGCACCTTCACAGGTGCTGGGCTCTGGCCTGAGGCTGCATCCAGGCTGACAATTTCCATGTGCCTTAAAGGTGAGGAGGGGTTCCTGGGACACGGGTAGAGAGGAAATGCTCCCTGGCTATGCAGACCTTGCCCAAGGGTTCCTGCCATCCTTCCTCACTAGACCCAATCCTACAGGCTGAGCAATCCCTGACCTGGGAGAGCCAGAGCCAGGGCTCTCATCCCACCACTGAAGCATCTTGGTTTTCCCTCTCTTGGGCTGTCTCAGGTAACAGCAAATTTCTTCTGATTTGTTCTCTGCCCCTTAATGTCACTGAACCTCCCCACAGGCACCCAACTCACCCCTCACACCCCCCACCCAGCTCCAGGCAGCACCCATGAGCTCTGAGCAGAACCCTTCACCACCGTGCTGTCAGCATCCTCTGAGGAGTGAGGACCTGGGCAGGCTGAGGTGAAACCACTGTAATTCCACAAGAGAAAGCCCCCCAGAGCTGTCAGCACCCTACACAGCCTGGCTGATGGGAGGAACCATCAGTTCTGTCCCACTGCAGGTCCCCAGCCTCTTTCCTGGGTCGTGCTCATGGGTGCCTGACAGTCAGTGCTGAGGCTCCAGCAGCTCAGAGGGAGCCTAGATGATCCCAGCAGAACATCTCAGTCCCTGGGTAGAGTGCCTGCCCAGGAGGAGTGCTTCATCCATCAGGCAGGATGCAGGCTGTGAGGATGCTCCAAAGACAACTGCAGCACTCAGGGGCCCTCACAGGGGTGGACCTGGCAGATTCCTGTGGTTAAAGAAGGAAGGTGACTCCTGAGAACCAGGGATGGGATTTGGCCTTCAGGGCAAGCAGTAAGCTCTGTGTAACTCTATGAACAAAGTTTTCAGTAGCACCTTCATGTGCATCTGGGCTTGAAATGTGGAGAAGCGAGTAGAATCACAGACCCACAGACTCATTTGGGTGGGAAAGGACCTCTGGGATCATCAGCCCCAACCCTTGATCCACTCCCCCCGTGGTTCCCAGCCCAGGGCACTCAGTGCCACATTCAGTCTGTGCTTAAAAACCTCCAGGGATGGAGAATCCACCCCCTCCCTGGGCAGCCCATTCCAATGCCTGATCACCCCCTCTGGAAAGAATTTCTTCCCAATATCCAACCTAAACCTCCCCTGGCAGAGCTGAAGCCCATGGGCTCTTGTCCTGGGAAAAGAGACCAACCCCCCCCTGGCTCCAACCTCCTTTCAGGGAGTTGTAGAGAGTGATGAGGTCTCCCCTGAGCCTCCTCTTCTCCAGGCTGAACTAGGAAAGGAAGTTGTGAAATTATCCTATACATCAACAGCACATGCCTGACACACCAGAAATTCTCATTTTCCAAAACAAATTGGCCATCCTGAATAATCCTAAGCCATGCTGGCAAAGGTCTGAACCACAGGACACCCCTAGCACCCAGGGCTGGCAGGACTGAGAGGTGGAGATGAGACCTTTATAGGAATGCAGGAGCAAAGTGGGGTTGGTTCCTGGGGAAAACCACTCCCTGCCTGGCACATCCCACATCCAGCTGGTGGAGACCACACTGGAGAGAGATCCTGGTGAGCTGGGGCAGTGCAGGGCTGGCTGCAGACCCAGAGCTTTGCCTCCCTGGGGCAGCATTTAGGAGAAGCAGCACCCAAGGGACCCGTGCAGAGAGCAGTGGTGGCTCTGTGGGCACCTCTGGGAGCTTTGGGTGAAGGGAGGGGATCTGCTAACAGGGCTCAAGGACCTGCAGCTTTTTTGCCTCCAAGCCATCAGCCTTTCCTGGCACATTCTGCTCATCCTAACACCCAGCCCAGGGCTGCTCTTCCACCTGGGATCAGGTCCATCAGCCCCAGTGCAGATGTATCCCTGCAGACTGCAGGGTTGAGCTCAGGGCCTGGACAAACAGCTTCCCTGAACTGCTTGAGAACAAAGTGAAAGAAAATCCATGTCTGGATAGAGGGTAGAGGCTGAAGGATTCGTGCTGCTGCCAATAATGCAGCCCTGGAGCTTCTAGAAATGCTGGGTGGTAATTTTCTGTTACCAAAGAGTCATGCAAAGTGAATTTGGTGCAATTCTGCACCAGACCTCAAACCAGCATATAAAGGGGAATTGATCATTGAACTCGGAATTAATGGTTGCTTAAATGACCTAATTGCATTTGTTACAAGCAGAATGTAATCCCAAATTGGTAACACATAGGCAAGGCACTTTAAAGTGGTAAATTTTCCTAAGTTGGGAACAATTACAAGCAATAAATGATCAGAGGAAAAACTGAGACAAAATCGTGTGTATTATAAATGGGGTTGTTTAAGAAAACTTTGATAGATTCTGTCTCCTCCACAGCATGAACACAATTTTCTACTCATCAATGATATTCTTAGCTAAGAATCTATCATTGTTAAGGAAGAGAAAAGCAGAAATAATAATGGTAATAAAAAGCCTAAATAAAAAAAAAGAAGGGATTTGGTAACAGAAGCTATGAATTAGCTGTTAGGTAATGCAGAAACCTGGAAGGGTAATTTGAAAGAGCAGTCAATGAAAATGATGTTTGCTAGCATTAATGTCTATAAGAGAGTGTGCAAGCATGTGTACTTACATGCATGTATGTCAGGAAGAAAATAAATGCTGGATGTTGGTTTTAGATGGAGGTGGTGAGGGAGTCTGCTCTGATACTTCAAAACTAGAATTGTCCAGCCAAAGGTTCAGAGCTCTGGAAAAAAGCAAAGTGATGGGTTTGTGTCTTGGAAAGCTTCTTACTCCACTAGTCACCAGGCAGCAAATTAAATGGCAACTGGCAACCTGGAATGTTTCTACATATCTCGGACTAGAAAACTGAGAACATTGAAGAGTTTCAAAGACATGGCTAAAAAATCCTTTTAGGGTGTTGGTACTTCATGTAGATGAGTAGCCAGGGCACTGGAGTGCATTTGCACATCAAAATAGACAGAATAGGATGGTGTTTGTTTAGGTAGATGATGAGTGGCAGAGAGGAGGGGACTTATTTCACTGGAATATGATAAAACAGGGAAGAGAAGCTGCAGGGCCCTGGTAGAAGAGGAGCAGATTGGCCACTGGAGCTCTCAGGGTTTGCTGAGGGAGCCCCAGGAGCAGGGGGCACACATTTTGGAGGACAGTGACTCACGTGGATGTTGACGGGCAGGCAGATAGGGAGTGAATGGAGTCCTCATCCAGCAGCATCCAGCTTGCCTTCTGCCATACCCTCAACTGCCAGGAATTGTGTCTCCCATATCCCAGGCTGGGATTTCCCAAGCAGAAATGGCTGCACTGGGCAGGAGATCAAAAACCTCCAGAGAATGGGGAGATTGCTTTTGCATGCATGAGAGGGGTGATGAATCCTCAAGGAGATTTCTCCTGTGCAGTGTCACCTTGGGGACACTGAGGGGACTGGAGAGGCTCTGGCTGGGCCAGGCTGGAGCTCAAGTCTGGGTCCTGGCCCAGAACCCAGAAAGTTCTTGAGGAGCTTGAAGAATGAACTGTGGTACACCCAGATTCTAGGGAAACACTGAACAAGTTGTATTTGAACGTATATCCAGGAGGACATTGTGAGGGGAACTGGTCACAGGCTGTAGGAAAAAATAATTCCTAGGGGAAAATGCTCCAAAGATCTGGGCTTTGGCATCCAAGAAGAGCCAATGGCTACAGGGTGACACAGGCTGGGAGTGATGGTTTTTTTTTTTACTTGTATATAATTAACAGCTTCTGTTCTGGAGGACACAGTTCATCTGGGCTTCCCAGACCTCCCAGGACAAAGAGCTGGCTGTTAAAGACTTCTGACAATATCCCACAATTCCCGACCTGGAGAAGGTTAGCATCTCCCCCAGCACCATCTCCAGCCTCGTGGCACTGCAGTGTCCCATCCAGCAAAGCTCTGTGCTCCGTGGGGTGTCCCCAGCTGCTGGCACACCCAAGGACTGGTGCACACTCACACCAAGGTGGGCACTTCCCATGGAACCTGCTATTCCCTCTCCCCTTTCCATCTTCCCAGCCTGGCCAACCTGGGAGCAGCCCTTCTGCCTGGAAAGGAGCTCTTGGCACGTTGCCTTTTGCTGCTGCTCAGTTCTAAAGCATCATTTCTGTCACCCAGTCCTCCTGAAACAGCCACGAGGAGCTGTTTTCCCCCTGATGTGAGCCCCATCTTTGCCATCTCAGTAGTCTGCTCGAGGGCAGACTTTTCCTGGTTGGAAGTGTCAAGGGAAATGCAGCCAAAGGCTCACAAGGGCTGACCCTCCTTCCTCAGGGGGCTGTTATTCCCCCCCTTCCACCTCCACCACCTCCAAAGAGCCTGCAGCAAGCTCCTCACAGGGCTCTCTCCTAATTCAGGCTTCCACCAACATGATTTGTGCTGAAACTCAGTGGATCCCAGCTGGGAAATCCAAGGGATTTCCTGAGAAAAACAGATGTGGGTGGACACAGAAGCCAAATCGTTCCTGGGTGCATGGAAAGACTTGGAAAATGTTCAAAGGGAAAATTAAGGAGAAGGCTGAGCAGCACCCAGGCGTGTCCTTGTGTGCCACACTAAGTAGGGTGCAAAACTGCTTGTAACAGGGGTGCAGAATTCCCAGTTTTGGCACTAAGCTGCAGTTAAAGGTGTATTTTAGTTGTCAGGTGAAGTCAACAGCCCCTGCAGGGTAAATGGCTCTGGCTTCTTCATTCAGAGCACAGGGGGAGCAGATCTGAGGCTGCAGCCTTGGGGCTCAGGTTTATCCGTGGATTCCGTGGGAGAATGTGACCTTGAATAATGTCGGGATCACAAGTTCCCGTCTTTTTCCAGGTGTTTGAGTCACCCACCAGCCTAGCTGGAGTGTTTCCATGGTCTCTGGGGAGTAACTGGTTCACTTCTGTGCCTGTTGGGTGATCTGTGCTGCTTTTTCCTGGTGCCTGGAAGGCTCCAAGATGTGGGATTTGATTTGCTTGGAGCTTGAGTGTCCTGGTGTCAGTGTGGAAGGCAGGTGGCCTCTCCCTAGGATGCTCCTAATTCCCCAGGGAGCTCCCATCACAGGTGACAAGTGGCACCTGCACCTTCACACCTGGGCATGCCCCAGGTTGCTGTAGTTTAGGAGTTCTCCTCATTAAAAAAAAATTAAAAAAAAAAATGTTGTGACACACACAAGACATTTAACACTGAGATAGCTGCAATCCAGGAAAAGTATTCATGTTCTGTTACTGTTAGGAGTGTCTCATAAGTGCTAAGGACAAGAGATTCCCTCTGCTAAAGGGATGAGAGGAGGTTTCTCCCTGAACCCAGCTGCTGATTTGCTCATTCCCAGAAGCAGAGTGATTGATAACCCAGTTATTTGGAGCCCTGCTAGTGGAAGTATTCTTAGAAACTAGAACCTCATTTTCTCATGCTGCAAAATGTCACTTCCTAGGAGTGGATGTGCAGAAATTGGATTTTGTTCCTTGCTTGCAGACCCAAAGTGTACAAAAGGCTGATGAATATTGATTGTGCTTTATTTTAGAAAAAAAAAATAAATTTTTTTGTTGTTAAAGCACCCTAACCTGATAATGGATTACGGATACACTGGAAGTGATCAGATGGAGGACAGACTGTTGGAATGGCATAATATGATCTGTGTCCCTTGGACAGAAGAGCCCTGAGGGAGGTTAAGAATCCCACACCTGGATTTTTCCAGCTGCCATTGTCCATGGCCACCAGCCCCATTTCCCGTGTCTCTCAGCACAGTAACCTTCATTCACACTTGCATTTGTTGGCTAACTGGTGGGGGTAGCTGCAGGGTGGCTCATTACATGCTTCATTTCCCATGCTGTCCCTGGCAAACATCCCCGTGTGCTGGGCTGGGGGGATCCCTCCTGGAAGAATCTATGGCTGTGTTCTGCTGAGCTGCTCCCGGACATCATTCCCTCTGCTGGCTGAGTTCAGTGCCTGGATGTATGGCCACGCTCTGGGATTATGTTTGCTCTCTGATTCCCTGGTGTGAAGCTACTGGGATAAGCTTTCCAAGAGGCCTAGGGATCTAGGAAGAGGTTTTCCCCAGGGAATCAAGAACATGGATCTGGGGCAGACATCAACCCCCTCTTCTCTAAGCCTGAAGGTCCATCCTGGGGCTGCTCTCTGCCCATCCCCTGGGAGCTGTCAGCAGGGAGGGTGGTGCAGGGATGTGTTGCTGGGGGTGGGCAGGCATCACCCGTCCCTGCCGAGCACCCTGGGTCACCACCACCACCTGGGTGATCCCGTGTGGCAGCCCCAGGAAAAGGCTCCTGGCAGCTGGGTGCTGCCCAGCTGGCTCAGCCTGAGGCACCACAGGCATTGGGCTTCAGCTGGGCGACCTGAATTTGGGGAGAGCACCCAGCACCTCACCTCTGCGCCCTTGGAAATCCCTCTTGGGTTGCAGCCACCAAATGGCCAAGGGGCAGCTTGTTCCCTAGGGCAGCAAGAGGAGGCAGGGGGGCTCTAGAGCAGGCAAAGGGCTGTGTCCCCATGCCTCTCCACCCCACACTGTGTCCCCAGCTGTCTTGGTGGGCCAGATGCCTGGGTCAGCATCTCTGCAAGGCATTGCGCCCAGACACAAGGGCTGTGAAACTGGGGAGGTGTCAGCCTGGCCAGAGAAGGTCCCCGTGATGGTGGGGATGGTTCTGGACTGAGCTCAGGAGGCACTTCATTGGGTGTGGGCTGGGCTGGGATGCAGTGGGATGGGATGAGGCAGAGTAGCCAGAGGCAGGGAGCCAGCAGCCCTGCAGTGCTGAGCTCTGCACAAGGGGTGGGTCCTGGAGGCATTTCCAGGGCTGCACATCTGGGTGTGGAAATGCATCCCTGCATTTGTCAGGATTTCCAGCCCAAACTTCAAGCTGCTCTCAGCTCCAGGGGAGGTGATTGACTGGCAGGAAGCAGAGCCCAGCACTTTGGAGGTGCAAGTGGGAGCCCCAACACCTCTGGGGATGTGGTTGGCAGGTGCTGCAGAGCCCAGGGGGTGAGGGCAGCATCCCAGCCAGGGGCTCCTCTGGGGGCTTGGCCAGCAAGGGTTTTATTCCATCTTTTCCCCGGGTCCATTCAGCATCCCTCCCTGCCTCCTCCCCCCTCTCCCCGTCCCTCCCACCCTGCCTGCCAGATCCCCAGCAGTCTCTTGACACCTTGGGGGAAGGCTGGGAGGCGTAACCATCGGCAGCAAGAGAGAGGGAGAGCAAGGGGGAGAAGGGAGCTGCTAACGGGGGGGCTAAGGAAGGTGGGGAGGGGGAGGGACGGGGCCACTCCTCGGTCGGTGGGACTGCAGCTGATTCTGCATGGATTGTTGAAGAGGAAAGGGAGCTGCATTTGTGGAGGGACAAAAAAATAAACAGCTCGTTGCTTGGGTAAGTGGAAAGATGAGCTCCCCTCCTCTCATTGTCTGACAGGCGTTGATACCCCATCCTGTTTTGTGTACTTCTACCCCAATTTTGATTCTGATTCAGATTATTTGGTGCAGCAGCTGCAGGAGCTGGAGCTGCCGGAGAGTGGGTCTCCCCTGTGTGTGTGTGTGGATGTGGATGTGGATGTGGAAAGATGCCCCTTCTCTGAAAATACACGGACACATTTTCCAGCCCTGGGTGTGCTGCCTCCTTTGAGCTGTTACACTACAGCCTGCCGGACACACAGGCAGACACCAAACCCTCTTTGCTCTCCCTGTTTTTCCAATCCACTCGTCCACGCAATGCTGGAACCAGGACGGCCGTTTGGCAGCTGAAAATTCCAAGGGGGGGGCTCTGAAATCCCAGTCCCCGGTGGGAGGCAGCTACTTGCCTTTATCCCCAGCCTGACGTGTTCAGTGTTATGTTTTATAACAAAGCTACATTTCAAGATCAATTCGGCTGTGGTTATTGCATCCAAATTACATGGTTGTCATGGAGATGGTGGAGAGAAGCTGAAGTGATATGACTGCATCTGGACTGGAGTGGGGCTCCACTGCTGAGGGAGCTCCTGCCTTGCCTCCCGTGTCTTTTTGTCTCTGCTAGGTGACAATTTCTTCTAATCTTGAACGAAGCAGCAGTCTATTAGAGGATTTAGAGGTCGAGCTGCTGGGGAGGGGGTGTGTTGCCCCCTTTCAGAGCTGTGTTATTATTGTAATTGCTGTATTAGTGTCTGCATCTCCCTGAATTCCTTCGAGGAGTCTGGGAGGAGGCAGGCAGGGGAGGGACGGGGAGTTTGCAGAGCAGACAGCTAGGGTGGGGAGTACTTTGTAAAAAGCCCCCTGCCATGCCCACACCTCCCTGCTGGCTCCCACAGCTTGGGGGGGACAAAAGGGAAAGGATTCCCTGCTTTTAGCCACGCTTCTCTTCCATTTTCCTGCCTCAACTTTGAGCCAGTCACCTGCTCATCTCTGTGTCAGGGGAATGGCATTTGGGTTTGTTTGGGTTTTGGTTTTTTGTTTTTTTTTTTTTTTTTTTTTTTTAATATTTGTTTCTTTTGCAACTGGTGATATGAATGTGTTGGCAGTTGGGAAAGAAAATCCATAATTTATGAGAGTGAAATTTTCCTGCCTCAGGCTAGCTGGAATACAAAGAGTCTATCTGTGGGAAGGGCATGTTGTATGTTACAGATGTGTATTTCTCTGGCAGCTGGGAGTAAATCACACTATTGTGCTCATCTCCATTATTTTGGGTGTTAGGCTGGCTGTAGTCAATATTTAATCCGAGCTCATTATGTGCTTGCATAATAAACGTGCAATTTGGAGCCTAACTTCACATCTACAAAATGCTTGGGGAATTCGTGTGGCATTGTCTCCACAAATACAATTTCACCCTTTTCTGTGAGATCAAGCCTATTGTGGGGATGGAAATAAAGTAAAAGGCAGGGGTGGAAATAAGCCCATCAGGATGGCAGTGCTTCTCTAATTGTGTCACTAAACGTAAGAGAGAATTAATTACTAGGATAAACAGAGCTTTGTAGTTGTTGGATCAGGGTAATATTTGCATGGAGTTCCGGGCCTGCATTATAGTAGCTAGAATTATGGCTTAAATTCCCTCTTGCCAGCAGATAATGTTTTTAGCCAGGAGTGTGGCCCATTATCATTAGATATTTTTTGTATTAAAAATATGCTAAATCCCCATGTCCTTGTCAAATTGTCCTTTGCAACTGCTCCAAAGTGTGTGATTCAGCTAGGATTTTCTTTAATGTGATTTTCCCTCTACAAGTCCAAGCAAACAATGGATAAAGTCTAAAAGTGAGCAGCTGAGCCCAGAGGGGAGGTTGGAGAGATGGCTGACTCACAAAATGGATGGTTCTCATTTTGTCTCTTCTTTCCCCCTAAAACTTAGACACAAGTGGAGTCGAAGTGGGTGGTTTTCCCTGGAGATCCCCTTGGATGCATGAGGCTGGCAGAAAAGTAGTTCTGAATGAGTAGTGAGTTTTCCCCCTGCCTCAGCACATTATCTCTCTTCAGTCCAGCCCAGGACGTGGCTGTGCCACACTTTGGGGAAACTGAGGCTTGACGTGGTCCAGAGACCATCATCCAACACCTTTTCTTTTCATCCAACAACAAGAGGCATCATCCAACACCTTTTCTCTCCCCTTCTTCCATGGATTTTCCCAGAGAGGAGAATTCTCCAATCTGTTGTTGCCACAAGCTTCAGCCCAAGCCATGAGCTGCCCTGAGGCACGTGGTGCTGGTCTGGCAAGCCACCATGTGCAAAGGGACTGAAGTGAAAAGTCTCCTTTGAAGTCTGGAGTGCTTTCTCCATCTGTGGAGTTGCCCTGTGTGGTGTCAGAGGTTCTGCCCAAAGCTGGAGTTGGTCCTCTTTGCCAGAAGGGAATGGAAAGGCCTCCTCTGCTCAGCCTCAGCCTCTGCTGGGGAAACATCTCCTTGCAAGATTCACTGAGAAAGAAAACATCCCCCTCAACCTTTCAGCAGGAAAATGTCTTTCCCAGGGACGTGCTGGGATGGGGCTCATGTGCCACCCCGTGCATCCAGGGCTCCCAAGGAGTGGCACCTTCCCCACAGGATCCTCATGGTGCTTTTCTGTGGTAGTTATGGTGCAGGAATCATGGGTGAGAGGAGCAGTTCTGGGTCCCCCCCTCGTTTCCTCACAACTTGGGGAGGTGGCTGGCAGGCTGGGAGAGCACTTGTCCACCTGGACAGTGACCACCTCACCCTTCATCCTCACTGCTGTCCCTTTGTCACCCTACAGGAGCTCCAGGAGATGAATGGATGCTCAGAGAGGTCCCTGACCCCAGGCAGCATCTTGTCCTGATCCAGGACACCAATGATTCCTTCTTTGAGGCAAACAGATCTCCTCTGGCTGTAGCAGCTCCTTGCACCAGGCAGGGCAAGAGAACTCAGGGAGCTGCAGCAGGCTGAGCAGAGACAGGGCAGCTAAGCCTGAGCCCCTTCTTGTGGTCTCCATGCTTTTTCTGGGCCCTGGGCTTCATCCTGACACTAGACACATAGTTTGTCACCTGTCTCTTCACCACCACTTCTGATATGTCTTCCCCTCCTTCCTATTCCTCCTCCCCATTGCTCCACATCCTTCCCTCTGTGGTACAAGGGCTGGGGCTGTGGAGGAGCTGGGGCTGGCAGGTGGCTCAGGTTCAACCTCTCTGCTGGAAGGTTGTTGAGTTGATCCCCTTGTCCTGGGCAAAAAAATCCTGTTCACACTGGGAACTGGGAAAGGAGACCACAGCTGAAGGCTGTCTCCCAAATCTACCCTGAGGCATCCCAAACAGACTGCTCAGGGAGTTATCCTTGTGGTAACCAGCTCAGGAACATTTTAGATCCTCTCTTCCTGAATCCTCTTCTTCTCTGGGGCATCCTGGATGGCTCCCAAAAAAGAGAACGTGGCTGGGCTGCTCTGTCCTTGCCAGCTGCCTTGGGACACCTCATCAGGGCTCAGGGAAGGGACAAGGTTCCCAGGATGGGCACGGGATTCATCCCAGCATTTTCTGCCTCCCAGGATTCTCTCCCAGAGCCTCCACTATGGCAAAGTCCTCACCCACTGGGGTGGTGTCTCCTGCCCTCCTCATCAGGAGGCCTCCAGCCTGAAGGCTGCTGTGAGGGTGGCAGGGACATGGTGGGGACAGGAGCACTCCAGGGGCTCTGGGTGAAGGGTTTTCTGGAGCAAGGGGCACCCAGATGGAGTTGGTGGCTTCTCTGGTCACTTCCCATCCTCTGTCTCCCAGCCAGGTGATGCAGCTGAGCTCCTCATCTCTCTGGGATGGAGAAGCAACCCCTTCCTCAGAACAGAAACCTACAGGTCCTCATGAGTCCTTTTTGGGAGGTGGAGCCTGGGCCTCTGAGCTCTCCTCCTCCTCAGCATCAAGCACAAAAAGGTACCTCAGAGTCAGGTAACCGATGTGCTTCTGGCTCACCAACCCTCCTGCAAAACCCAGAGAAAGTGATGGGAGCTCAGCCACCCCTCCAGCTTCTCCTCCCCTGTCTCACAGTTCTCTCTCCTTTATTTTCTGGATCTGACCCAAATCTTCTTTTCTTTTAAAATCCCCTAAAAAAAAAAAAAAAAAAAAAGTCAGATCCAGAAAATAAAGGAGAAAAAAAAAAAAAAAAAAAAAAGTTGTAAATGCTGTAATAACAAACAAAAATGAAAAGGGTTTCAAATTTTCTTTTCAGTTTTTATCTTCTGTATTCGTTTATGTGCTCCAAAGTCAGAGAATAAAGCTCAGTTCTTGGGACCCTTTTTTTATTTTTATTTTTTTACACTGGGATTTGTTTGAAACCAGCTGCTCGGCGCTTTCAGCACGAAAGCACAAATGCATCACAAACTCACAAACCTGGGTAAGATTTACCTGACCTCTCATTGCACTTTTCGGCCAATGAACGATTTTTCCAAAAAATTTCACACAGTTCTGGGAAAGATCCAAGGGCTGGAGCAGCTCTGCTCTGGAGCCAGGCTGGGAGGACTGGGGGTGTTCAGCCTGGAGAAGAGAAGGCTGCAATGGGGAGACCTTGGAGCATCTTCCAGTGGCTGAAGGGGCTCCAGGAAAGCTGGGGAGGGACTGGGGACAAGGGGGAAAGGTTTCAAACTGAAAGAGTGGAGATTTGGGTTAGATGTTAGAAAAAATGCTTTCCCCTCAGGGCAGTGAGCCCCTGGCCCAGGCTGCCCGGAGAAGCTGTGGCTGCTCCATCTCTGGAATTATTGAAATCCAGGTTGGATGGGGCTTGGAGCAACCTAATCCACTGGGAGGTGTCCCTGGGCGTGGTGGGGGGACTGGAATTCCGTGACCTCTGAGATCTCTTCCAACCCAAAGCATTTGGGGATGTGTTGGACACATGCAGCAGGAGGGGATGAGATCTCCTCCAGTTCACCCACAGCCTTTCCCAGTTGGTGTCCTGGAGCAGAATCGTTTCTCCCTGGCAGAGGGATGGGTGAGATCTGCACTCCCAGGGGCTCCCACTCCAGAGTTTCCCTCGGGTGGGCTCTGCCCCTGCCAGGCTCCCACCTCTGCTCCTCAGGGGGGCACTGGGCACTGGGATGGAGGCAGACTGGGACCTCAGGATTTTGGGCACCTTCTAGGAAGAGAAGCAATCAGGCTGTGGACACAGCTTGACCAAGCAGGACACAGGGGCTGGGGGTGGTTTCTGGCAAGAAGGGGATACACGCTGCAGGGAGATTCTGCTAAATTAAAAAAGATGTATTTGTCTTTACTGGTACAACAGAAGCTAGGGGACCAGGCAAGAGGAAAGTGAGAAAGCTTTATTTAATTAGATTATGAGGCCCCAAAGGCTTCAGACTCATAAAAAAAAAAGAAAAAAAAGAAAAAAAAGAAATTATTTTTGTAATTGAGGATGGGGTTTCTGCCAAGTGCTTCTTTAATGAGTATTTAGGTTTTATCTTATAAGTTGCCAACAAGAGGCAAGGGCAGCTACTGGGGCCAACCCTCAGCAGAGTCCTGAGCCTGCTGAAGCTGGAGCTGCTTGCCTGCAGCTGAGTGTGCTGACCTGCCTGTTGAGGAAAGGGCATCCTCTGTCCATTCAAGGTTGTTTATTCATGTCTGTTGATATTCTCTCACCATCAAAGCTCTCTGTCTTCACCAGCTCCCAGGAAGCAGCTTTATCCACTGCATAGGTGGGGAAACTGAGGCAGCAGAGAAGCATCAGGTTGTTTTTCCTCCCAGCAGTGGAGAGAATCAGTTTGCAGCAGCATTTTGGGCATCCTTGGGTGGCTCCTTCCAAGGGTCCAGCAGGATGGGTGTGTGGCACTGCTGGGCCATGGACTCCTGGCCTGCTGGTGGCCTTTGCCAGGTGGAGGGGTAGCCTGGGCTGGTTCTGCCCTGAGCACCCCAGGCAGTCACAGCCAGGCAGTGAAGCTGGTCACAGGCATGGTCCCAGCCATGTCCCTGGCCCACGTCTGGCCTGATACCCTGAGCAGGGATGGGGGCTGAGAGACCCTCAGCCAACCCCCTGCCTGGGATTTGGGGTGCTGGGGTGATCTGGAGGTCCCAAGCCTGAAGGTCTCTGCTCTGCTGGTCTTTGGTGCCCTTTGCACAGCCACGAGCCCCTGCTGAGGTGTGTGCTGGTGGCCCTGGGGCTGGTGTCACCTCCCAAAGAGCCATTTCTGTTGAAAGATTCCTTCCTCAGCACCTCTGTGTCATGGGGACCTCCCACTCTGCTCCTTCCAGTCCTGAGAAAAGAACCCACCTCTCTCCCAGACCTTCTGCCCCTGCTTCTCTCATCCCTAAGCCTCGTCCTGGTGCCTCCTGGTCCCCATCACTCCTGGCAGAAGCTGGGGCACTCAGCAGCTCCCATCTGGGATGTCTTGAGCCCTGCACTGGAGGAGAGCTCCCAGCTGTCTTTGGAAACAGAAAAGCATCCCACCTGCCTGCCAGCCCAGGCTCAGGTTTAGGCTCCATCTAATTAAAAGTTGTTTTGACAGGATTAAGGCAGGTAATGAGCAGTGGAAAGGCTCAGCTCCTGTGCTACAGGCAGGGTTTCTGAAAGGCACAGAAGTGCCTGTCCACCAGGCACTGGAGGCCTCTGCTGATCATTTATTAACCCTTTATAAGCTGTATATAACCCTCTGCAGCACAGCCTGACCTTCCTGTGCCTCTGGTGGGGCACCTTGCAGCACGAGGCGTGGGACACTAGGATGGGAATGATTCCCCACCCCCAAACCATGAGATTGTCTTGGAAGAGCAAGAGGTTGTTGTCCTAAACTTTTGGAGCTGCCTCCTTTGGTGCCTTTGAGCTCTGGTGTTCTCCAGGCTTCCTTCCCAGTCATTTTTGCCTGCAGGAAGTCGGGTGTTCAGGTGTGGCTTCAGGAATCTTGGATTTCCCAGGTGGAGGTGGTGTGAGCACTGTGATAGCATCCAGAGGAGCCCCTGCATTGCCTGCTGGGAGTGTTGGACCACAACTACCTGGGGAGCAGGAGCAGAGAGGAGCAAGCCCAAGTGAACCTCGGGAGAATGGGATGTGCAGCATCCCAGCAAAACCCCAGCATGAGGGCAGCACCTCAGGCTGAGAGAAACAGCACAGCCACAAAACTGCAGCAGCTCCTGGGGGATGGAGGGCATCAGCCTCTAGCAGAAACCTGTGCTTGAAGGACCTGGAAGGGTTTGGTAAGCACAAGCAGAGTGGTGGGGAACCCCCTGCTCTCCACATGACAGCGAACTGGAAGGAGTGCACCTGGGTGACAGGGTCCTTTTCATTTTGCACACTATAAAAACCACAGCTCCTGAGTCTCAGGTGCACAATGTGCAGCTTGCACGGTGGTCTCAGGCTGTGTGCTCCCCCAGCAATCCCTCCTGCTGCTCCTCTCCTGTCACCATGCCATGGGGGCATCCAGTGAACCAGGATGAGTGGTGGTCATCTCCTGAACCTTTATTTCATCTTTACAACACACTTATTTCTGGCTGGCTCCTCTGGCCTCTCCGTGCATCACTGAAGAGTCAGTCCAGCATGTAATTCACCAGTTCCCAAAGTCACCCCCTGATGCCTGGATGTAATTATGCTCTAAGGAGCAGGAGAAAAGCCCTGAGAACTCTGTACTTCAAAAAAGATAAAGTGACCTGCAGGAGGCTGGTGTGGCACCTCTCCTGAGCCTGGGCACAGGAGTCTGTCTTGCAGACTGGGAGGTCAGGAGAGCCTCTGGATCCATGGGCAGGTGTGGTTAAACAATGTATTGTCCTGATGCAATTACAGCAGCCTAATGGTGCTTTTTGCTCTTATAATTCTCTTGTGGAAAAGAAACATCCCTGTCTCTATAAAGCACCTTTACATTAGTGCAGGAGCATGCCTGACAGAGCTCTGCTCCTTCATGGAAGAAAATCCCAGTCCTCGTGGAGGGGTTATCCAGCACATCCCTGAAGGGCAGACCCAACATCTGCACAGCAGCTGCAGAGTGGCTACAGCAGGCTCATTTTTTCAAGGGACCCCAGCTTTGGCGTTTCCTGCCATTCAAGGTGTCCATACTTTGGGGGACCATTTTTGGAATCATAGTATCATTTGGGGTTGGAAAAGACCTTCGAGATCAAGTCCAATCGTTTGGGTCATGTTGGGAATTGATGTTCCTGGGGGCTGTCAGGGTCCTCCTGACAGCAGCCAGCCAAAAATGGAGAAATGTACTCAACAAAACCTCACCATTTCTTTCTGAATGACCTGGAAGCACAGCAGTACGACCCGGATCTGCTTTGAACTGGCTGTGGGAAGGGAAAAGCCAACTTGCAGGTTTCAGGGAAGTGTGTTCCTCCCTCAGTATCTGGGCTGGGAGACACAGCTGCCTCCAGGGGAAGTGTCTGAAGCCTGAGGGGGGTCAGCAGTGCTGGCCAGGGGGTTGCTTTTCTACAAGAAAGTGTCTGCAATGGAAACATCAGAAGCTGGGACTGCTCCCCCAGGCTGTGGAGGTTTGGCCAGCGAACACCCGAGTGCAATTTTCTCATTGTAACTCAGATTTCTTCTAGAGATCAAATGCAGCCTTTCTGCTGACTCTGGAGAGAGCCTGGGGCTGAGCTCAGCTGGAGGAGGATACACTTGGGTGAGATGAAACCCCCACCCCCAAAGTGCTTCACCATGTGTCCAGCAAGTTTTGGCATAGTTAAGTCCTGACTAGCATCTCCTGTTGCCATGGTAAAGAAAACAATAGCTTACAACATCCTGACAGAGCACTGAAATCCTCCTTTTTCTGAGTGACTCTTTCCTGGGCTGGTTTCTAGAAGTAAAGATGTCAGTCCCTCACACCTCCTTGGTGCTCTGCAGCCAACAGAACTTCAGTCATCATTTGTGTTCCTTTGGAGAAGGAGGGTTTACTTGACCCACTCTTCCTTTGTAGGGTTGTTTCCTGTAGTTTTGAAAGGAAGTTTTTGGTCTTAAGCAAAGAGAAAATGGTGAACTGCAGAGCTGGGGAACTCAGTATTCACCAGGAAAAAGGCTGATGCTCACTCCTGGTCTGGGAGGAGATGATTTACCTAGAGCACTGTCCTGTTTGTTCCCTGACTCCAGTTTTCTTCCCAAATACATGGATTTTTCCTGATGGCAGATCAAAATCCCTTCATATCAGATCTTATTTTCTCAGGCCATTCCTTGCAGGTCCTCTGGGCAAAGAGCTTTATGCCCAAGCAGATCTGATAACTTCAGTGGAAGCTCCATGTTTTGTAGTGAAGTTCCAGCAAATCTGTGTTCTCCAGAGAAATGCATCTCAGTCTGAGTGAGGTGAGAGGGGTGAGGGAATATGTTCTTCCTTTCCTTCACAGGGATACCAACACAAAATGCCCACTGATGTTGAAGTTCTTCAGCTGTTTGATTGTCTCACCTTAGGTCCAAACTGGGCACGAGTGGATCCCATTTCAGGCTTTGCTGCCTGAAGTCAGCTGGAGGGCTTAGTTCCATATGGAAAACCTCTTGACCTCCTCCAGCAGTCTTTCTAGACTTGATGCCTTCTGGGCATGAACATCTTCAGAGTCAGGATAGGTGCTACCTGGCCATGGGTGCCTTGGTCCCAGTGCTCTGGGCTGGGAGGCCGGGTGGAAGTGGAAGTGGAACTGGTTGACATGGTGGCACTCAGTAATATGCAAAACTCTTGAACCAGTTGTCTGTCTCCAGGGGTGCCTCAAGGAGATGGGAACCCAACTGGGGTGTTCTGCTGTGGGCTGGGAAGTGCAGAGGAGAGCTGGCAAGAGGCAAACGTGCCTGAGGGAGAGAGCAGGGACAGCCCTGGAGAGACCAAGGACTGCTCCTCCTGCTTCCCCTGATGAAAAAGAAGCTGAAGGTTATTCCTTTCTCTCTGGAGATGGAAAGGTAGAACTTTGGAGATGTCTGTAAGGATATATGACATCCCCAGTGCTTGTTCTCTTCCTTTAAGGAGGATCCTCTCCTTGCCCTCAGCTTCCAGACTGTCACAGTCACACTAATGCCACCAGCTTGCTCCTGGGGGTTCCCCAGGGATGAAGAACTTGCCAAGCTACCTGAATATCGACCTCACCCTCCACAGATGAGCTCTGTGTGGAGAGAAGAGAGATTTCCCATTCTCACCACCAAGCAAGGAGTGACTGGGTGCTGCATGTCAGCTGTGGGCACCAGCAGCTGCTTTCAGAACAACTGTCTCTGACCTCAGTGCCCACAAAAGTTTGATTGGTCTCCTCCAGCATTCTTACCAGGCTTGGGAGATCCTCCAACACCTTGTTCCCTGCAGTACTCCCTGGGTCACACTGAGCTCTCAAGTGAAAACCAACAAAAAGCCACAACCTGACCATCTCTGCACCTTTCTGTGCATCTGGGCTCCTGGTGCTGCTGGACTCTGGGGCCCATTTGCCTTCAAGCAGTTTTCTACCAACTTCTTTGGACAAAGCATCTCTGGAAAGGTCAGTCCTCTTCTCAGGAAAGTATTTCTCCTGCATGAGGGTTTTGTTGACGTGTTGGAACATGAAGGGAAGTTCACCTCCCTCTCCCACCTCCAGCTCTTTCTGCAGCCCTGGTCTCCATCACTCTGGAAGTTTCTCCCATTGGGAAGGAAGGAGGATAGCCTTGCCTGCTGCCTCTTGAAATCATGGGAAGGTCTTGCAGCAAGGCACGGTGTAGATCTGGTGTAGATGGCATGGCAGGAATTTCCTTTTCTGGGATCTGAGTCACTTGCCAGCCCTGTTTAATTATTTTGGATACTGGGAGACTGTGGGGAGGGAGAGATGAAAGCAAAGGGAGAAAAAAAAAGGAGGAAATAAGGCTGATTCCATTTGTGGGTTATGTGTGAGAAGCAGTTACAGCTCTTGTGGACTATATAGAAGGTAACCCTGGCTGTGGGGGAAGTTGGCTTTTAATTAGTTCAATTAAGATGCAGCGTGGTAATGAGTGGCAAGGCCTCACAAATGGCCCATTTATGTTGTCTGTAGTATAACCTACAGAAAACCAAGACACAGACCCAGTCTGGAGCCAGCTGAGGTTCCAAATGTCCCATAAAGAGAAAGCAGCAGAGCTCTCACCAGTGCTGCTCTGCCCTGCACCGTCCAGAATTTCAGGCTGCCCAAGGAGCAGATGCAAGGTCCCAGCACCCTCCTTCCCTGGGCTCTGTACCCAGCGTGTCCCTGGGCAGCTTGCTGTGCCATCCCTCCTCCTTCCTGACACCCCTGCTCTCTTGCTGCTCTGAGGGTGTCAGATGAGCCCAGAATCTGCTCACTTTCCCCTTCACCTCCAGCACCACGGGAACATCCTCAGCAGAACCTCCCGGGCATCCCTGTGCCTCCTGCTCACCCCCTGGACATCCCCCCAGTGCCAGGGGGAGAGCAGAGCCCTCAGGAAAGAGCTGCTGCCCCCGGGAATGGGATGAGCCTGAGGGAATGGGATGGCAAAGCAAGGCTGCAGATGGAGCAGGCTGAGAAGCTCATGCTCCACTGAGCAGCAGAATTCTTCCCCAAACCTTCCTGTGTGGCAGCAGCCAAGTGGTTACACAAAACCAAAGTGGGAGCCTTTCCAGTTCCTAATGCAGGGAAGAAAATTAAAAATAAATCATTTCCCACCAGCCATTCAGCTTCAACAAAAGCTGGGAGACTTCCAGAGCCAGTCCCTGAAAGAACTGCTGTGTGGTTTCCAGCCCCTCAGACAATCAGGGCAAACTTTGCTGCCTCTCTGCCCGGGCTCTTCAGGACCTGGTCCTGCTGGCCCCACTGCAAACCCAGCCAGCAGCCCCATTTTTTTTTCCATTTCTGCTCTTCTTCCTCCCCCAACCAGCCCTGCCCCATCTCCTCGTTGTCTGGGGAGCATGCAGGATGCCAGGGGCAGAGGAGGGCTGGAGCAGGGGAGGTGGTGGCTGTCCTGTGTTGCCATCCCATGGCACTGGGCACAGGACTGGGCTGATGTTGGGAGGGTTCTGGTGAGTGGAGCTTGGAGCAGTTGGCTTCCCCGGATCTGGCAAGGAGGGAGAGCAGCAGAGGGCCACAGGGGATGTTCAGTCTGCAGTTCAGGGGATGTTCAGTCTGCAGGGGGATGTTCAGGCCACAGGGGATGTTCAGTCTGCAGTTCAGTCTCCCATCCTGCTCTGGGAACACCAAAGCCCAGCCCTGGGGAGGAGACAGAAAGGCCATGGCTAGCACTGGATCAAGGATGCTTTGGCTCCCCTTGGTCTTTCCTACAGCCTCTTCCCAGCGTGAGTCTGTGTCCTTCTGCTTATGTGGGACAAATCATGGAACTGCAGCTTAACAACCACAGGGTCACAGTCCCCAGCTCTGCCACCAGTCTCAGCCAGTACACGTGCCAGTCCATTCCCTCTCTTGCCAGCCTCTTCGTTGTCGTGTTAGATTTTTGTGTCTGTTCCATTTCTGTGTGTGTTGGGTGTTAGATTTGCTGGAGATGCAGTGGGGTGTCCGCCCCACCCACAGCACCCAGGGGGGTCACTCGGTTGGGTGCCTGCAGGACTCAGAAACTCGTGTGAATACTCAGTGCTGGGAGCCCAGATCTCACCTCCAGCCCTTTCCTGTGCTGGAGAACCCTTCACAAAGCAGAAACAAAAAGAGACAAGGAAGGACACAGGGAATACCAGGCTGTGGTCTGCCTCTGCCTCCTGTCTGCTGGGCTGGAGGCAGATGGGGACACTTGCAACCTGCTGCTCCAACCTCGGGTGCCTTCTTTTGAGTCCAAGTTGGGGTGTCACAGCCCATGTCCTCTTCCCATGGCCCATGTGTCCTCCCCAGGCAGCTGGGGAAGTTGGCAGGACACAGAGGACCACGTCTGGCTCCTCTACACAAGGAGAGCCCCTCTGCAGCTGCTGTGGGACCCAGTGCCAGGCTCCGGACTTTTGGGGTTGAAATGCACTCAGTTTCCCTGCAGAGCTCAGGTGGCTCTGATGTTTGTTGGAGCCAAACATCTCAGAGGGGTCAGGAGGCCTGGATTTTTCTTCCTGGCTCTGCTCAGCTGGGAGCTGATGGGCTTCCTGGCTCAGCAATAGTCAGTGCATGCATCCTCCCAGGGTTTCCCAGGGCCATTTCTCCAGGGGTAACCCAGGCCAGAGAGCTGAGTTTGATTATTGACTCCTAAGCCCTCCTGCCAGACCATAAAAGTCCCAGTAAGGCTTCACAGAGGGTTAAAACAGAGGAGGCACAATGCAGTCGATTATACATAATAACAGAAATGGGAATTTTGAAAATAATACAAGTTGATTAAAACTAGGAGGGATGGACGGGACACCAAACTTACAAGGACTGGCCAACATTTCTTACTCAGGCCTGTCTCCTAACTGCATTCAGCTTCCAGTTTTCTGGTTGCACATGGCTGTGCCAAACCTTAGCTATTTGATTGGAATTCAGCTTGGGACGTGTCTGGATTCCTGCTGCACTTTCTGGACGGATGGCAGGGAGGTGTGGAATTGCAGCCCAAACTCTTTGGCTGGTTTGAAAAATTGGACTCAGTAAGTCCCATTATTCATCTCACGTTAAGAAAGGGGCCAGCAAAGCTTTGCTGGAAAGGTTCCTCCAAAGATTGGAGTGTTGGCTCCACGTTGCATGCCTGTGTAGATGCCTTCACTATGGGAAAGCCAAAATTTGGCCTGTTTTAGGTTTTCTTTATTACTTGAGATTACAGTGTGGTCATGCTCAGGAGAGTCTTGAGTAGCTTTGCAGGTAAATTCTTTGAAGATGCTGCATTGGCTTAGCCCTGATGTCCATGCATGAGAGGGCTAAATGCCTGGGACTGATTTTCTGGGCTGGATTTGTTGGGAAAGGGCTTTGCAGATCTTTTTTCTTCATAAGGGACGGCAGAAGAACAAGCAAGAGCAGACTTTGCCCCCATGTGTGAACCTGAGCACTGTCCCAGAGGTTTGTTTTTGACCTCCCATGGGAGGGCTCATCTCCTGCAGGTGAGATGCTGGGCCACAGAAGGCTGATGTTGGGGTGTCCCAGGCTGGACCTTCTCTTGGAAGGGAAAGGCAGGCTGGCTGAGAGAGAGGCAAGCCCAGGAAAAGGGGGGAACAGATCCCTCCCCAGGGACTTGACACAGATATCTGCTTCCAGTCTCCTCTGTGAGCTCTTTCCAGCCTGAGGTAGACATCTAACAGTGCACAGACAGTGTCTGTGTCTCCAGCTCAGGGAGCTGTCTGTAGGTGACACACCAGCTGGGGTCACCAGACCTTCTCCCCCAGCCTGGAGCAGAGTCACCTGATGGGGAGGCATCCCCAGTCCCTTGCCAATCTGCATCCTCCAATATTGCTACCTCGATGATTTTGATAGTTCAGAATTGTTTTCAGTTACCCCAAAGGCCTCTTAACGTGGCTTTGGGTTTGTTGGTGGGGTCGGGGGGGACTCTTGGGGTCCATCTGCAGCACGTGTGTCTCTGGGTGCTGAAACTGGGCATTCAGGGGCCTCACTGTCCAGTCTCTCCTGCAACTTCCCACCACATTGTCCCTTTGCTCTGGTGGGGGTCAGGGAGGACTTCATTAAGACAGAAGTCAGAAGACATTGCTAAGCATTACTCCTACACTCAGCTTGTGCACTGCCATGGCTGAAAGCCAGGGAGGACCAGAGGGTGCAGGGGGAAGGCCACTTGCAGTGCTCTCCGAAGCAAGGGGACAGGGGGTGGCTCTAGGAACACCATCAGGGTGGCAGGAGGTCAGTGGGGTTCTCCTCTCAGGCCAGGGTGTGACTTTTTCTGGTCCCTGTGTTACAGGCAGGCATCGTGCATCTGCTGGAGGTGCCTGGCAGTGCCTGGAGTGGTTGGTGCAGGGATGCTGAGTGCCCTGTGACAGCAGGGGATGCACACGGATGCACCTGGAGAAGAGGTAAATCCACCAGCATTGCCTGGAGGTGGGACCTGCCCCATCTCCTGATTATGGGATGTGCAACCCTCAGGCAGTGTTTCTCCCCACACTTGTCCTAAGTGGGGCTCTGAACTTCCCAGCCCACTGTGTGTCCCAGCTGTGGGGAGCAGGACACAGAGAGGGAGCCAGATCCTGAATCCAAGATTGTCTGGGCTGTGGGACCAGAGCAAGGTCAGCCCAGGACTGGGGATCCCCTGGGGATCTGTCCTGCTCAGCCAGAGGGTCAGCCTTTTCCTGGGTGGATCTTTCTGTACCCAGGCCACAGAGGGATGTTGGGGATCCACTCTCACCTCCTCCTTGCTCCTTCCCAAGTGCAGAGGAGTCAGCAGCAGAGGGAGGAAGGCTGCTGGCACCTCCAGGACCTCCAGCAGCTGGAGGGTTGTAAGAGGAGAGGAAGATGCAGCCCAGCATCTCTTCTTACCAAGATTCATAGAATGATTTGTTTGGGTTGGAAGGGACCTTGCACTAGGCAAACAAATGATTGTTTTACAGCTAACACGAGCTGCAGCTCAGCAGGTCAGAGCATCCACAGCCCATTGCTGGCACCTGGGCACCCTCCCAGCTTCTCAGAGGTGATGCAGCCTCTGTAACCCTAACCCTGGTTTCCCGAGGGAGAAGTCAAGGCAGGGATTTTAAATGACCCACTTGAGATGTGAGGTAGGAGCAGAATTAGAGGGAGAACTCAGGGATCCCATCTGCCTGCTGCAATTCATTAGCTGTGCTTCCTGTGCAGGTGAAGACCGATATTATTTTAAAACAAAATCAGCTGTTAGCAGGCCTCTGTCTGCTACAAAACCTCCTACTTCCAGAGATCATTTCTGGTGGCACCAGGCTCACTTGACTGCAGCTGCAGGGGTCACAGTCAGAAAAGTTTGCACAGCCCAGGGGGTGTTTGAGACTGTCAGACTTGGCATCAGTGGGGCACTGTTCACCAATAAGGCAGCTTTTTTATCAAAAAAGGACACTTTTCTAGTTTGGTGCAGCACAGTGTCCTCCCTTTATCCTACTGAGAGGGCATCTCAGGGTACATTCAACAAGGAGACTTTTGCCAGAGGTTTAGCTGGCAACTTCTGACACCCTTCAGCAGAGCTTGTGTGCTGGGAGAAAGGAAAGTGTTCCTCTGGCAGGCAAGGAGCTCTGCAGGAATGAAAAGTCAGCAGGAAGAATCACACAGGTTGGCACATCACACATGCTTAGAAGCATTTAAAAAGAGAGAAAAAAAAAAAAAAAAAAAAAAAAAAAAAAAAGAAAAAGAAGTCACATCTATTTTCCCTATTTGTCTTATTTTCTGGCAGGCAGGGAGTACCTGGGAATGGTACCCTGGTAGCCAGCACATGCCACATTCCTGTCCCCAGCCCCAGGCAGCTGCTTGGACAGCTGGGACACCAACAGCCCGGGTGGTACAGGATCCCTGCACCAGTCTGGGGCTGTTTGGGGTTGTGAGAGGAGCAGGAGAAGGCAGGTGCTCAGGACTGCAGCAGCAGAATCTCCTCTCCAGATGGGTAAGGAGCCCCAGGCTCCGCTGAAGCATCACCCCCAGTAGGATCCTTCCTTCCTTTTTATACTGGGGGTGGGATCCAGAGGCTTGAGGAGGATTTCCTTGGGTCTGCCCTTCCCAGCTGGTCTCCCTGCCCACACCGGGCTGGTACGGGGGTGCATGGAGAGAGGTTTGGCTCCAGTGATGCTGTTGGNTTTTTTTTTTTTTTTTTTTTTTTTCCTCTCCTCTCTCTCTCTCTGGGCTTCTCACGTTGCTTTTCCCTGCTCCAAATGCAGAGGAGCCGGGATGGGAGCCACAGAGCTGCTGGAGGCAAGGAGCAGCTGCAGGGATCTCGGGAGAGCTGGTGCCAGTTGTGCTCATTTTGGGGGTGTCTCATGTGTCAGTTGGAGACCCAGCTCCAGCACCTGGGGCAGAGTTGCCTGAGATAGCTCAGGACAAGGGTGACAGCCAGGGGAAGAAGTGGGGCTTGTCTAGGAGCCCTGGAGGCCCCTGGCAGGCTACAGCCTCGCATCCTCTCATGGTAAGAGAGGGCAAGGCACTGCTGTGCTCCCTGCAGCACCTGCCACGGGTGTTACCAGCACCTGGGTGGCCCAGACACAGCAGTGAGATGAGAGACACCAGTGCCAACCTGTCCCCAAGTGCCTGAGGCAAAGCAGCAACACGTGCAATGCTCCCCAGTGTCCGTGGCCTCTGTACTGGTGGCCTCTTTTCATGGGAGAACCCTCCAGGATGGGGATGCTCCCCCCAGAGCAATGTTTTCAGCTGATTTGATGCCTCTGCAAGTGCCTGGACTCTTGGTGGGTGTATGCAGGCTGAAGCTGAAGGGAATTTCCTGGTCACTGGGATGAGGTAAGGTTTCTCCTGGGAAGAGGATGGATGCTTCTCTTCACCACCAGAAACCCTCTAGGGGCCTTTGTTGTAGCCAGCTGAGGGCTGTGGTCTCTGTGAATGTTTTGCCCCTGCCCATCTCCCTCTCCTAGCCTGGGGCAGATGCTGCAAGCAGGAGAGCTCTGGAGAAGAGCAGCAGCAGATGTCCCAGAGAAGCATGGGGACTTCTTGGGAGGAGAAGGTGTGAAAGGGGCCAGGGGGCCATGAGTGGCCTGTGAATCACTTTCAGGCTGAGCCACTTGCTCAGTGTGGTCTGGAGCTTGGGCAGGACCTCCCTAATCCATTGCCTCTCAAGTGCTGAACAGGCTCCCCAGTAAAAAGCTGGTGGTTTGATTTACCCCAGGTCCCCAGCAGGAAGGACCAGCACTGCTTCAGCCAGCACAATTGAAGATGTTGGAGAGGAAGAATGGCCAGTGCAGGCTGCTGGGGTCTGAAGAGCTGGGGAGCCCACCCCTGGGCAGGTCCCACAACAGCTCCATGGGCTGTGTGGTTAAGCCTTAGGTGCTTACAAGTCTTTCAGGTTGCAAGGGAACAATTTTTGTTTGGTATGTGGCTCCCTGGAAGAGCTTGTGAGTTCAAGATGAAGCTAAGGATGGTCAGTGAATGTTGCTACAGTCCCTGGAAGTGCAATTATTTTAAAGTACGAGGGCCTAAATGGGGAGAAGTGGCAGGATTTGGAGATGATGCAAGCTGACTGGGCTCTGCCTGCACAGCCCGTAATCTTGTGCTCTAAACATATTCATTTGGATAGCAAATAATTTTTCGGGAAGCTGAATGCACAAGGGACAAGTCACACACTGTTTTCAAAGGCAGCTGGAAAAATTCAGGGACACAGCTGTAAGCTGGGAAAGTGCCCAGGGAATGGGTCAGCTCCCTGGGTTTGAGCTCCTTAGCCCTGTGACCACCTATCTCCAGGGTAAATGGCAGAAACATGTGACTGGGCCAAACACAGCATGAAGCTGATCTTTCCTGACTGTAGCTGACTGTCTGGCTCTCCTAGATCACTGTGGGTCAGGAGTGAAAAAGCTGACAGATGGATGGAGGCACTGAGAAGTCACTGTCAGCCTGCATCATCTCTGAGTTTCCCCAGTTTTTTCTTTACTTCCCTTCAGTATGCTGCTTTTTCTGTTATGACCCACTCTGGATAGAGCAGAACCTGGGCTTTCTCTGTCTCTGGACTAACCTTTTACCAATGGGCAGTCTCATTCCTGGGGAGCAAATCCCTTCTCATCATCTGTTGTTGGTGCTTGTATGGTGCATTTTGTTACCACAGCTTGAAGTGCTTTACAGGAAGGTGTTGAGTCCTGCTCTTCCTTCTGAACCCACTGAGAGCTAAAGGGTTAAAAGCCACCCGAGGGCACTGACTCCATGATGGGTCTGGAGAAAGAATCCATGCTTGCCCCACTAGTACAGGAAATGGTTGTGGAAAAAGGCAGGGAAGTAAAGCCAAAGCTTGACTGCTTCTGCTTAGTTACCTGAATGCCTTTCCCCCCTTTCTTGTCTATCCTGTGGCATCCACTGCCCTGCAGATACACTGCCTCAGAGCCCTATTTTCCAGTCATTGTGACTCTGGTGCCTGGAGCCCCTTCCCAAAAGCCCCTGGCATGGGCTCTGCTGATCTCAGGGAGCTGACAACTCTGCAAACCAAGAGCTTCACTTCACCAGTGACCATAGTCTCTATTTTCAGCCCTATGAAATGGGGTAAAAAGTTCAGACTTGTTAAGAGTGGAATCCCCCCCTTTGGCTTGTGGGACCTGCAGGTTTGGGATTGATGCCTTAAAAACATGGGGCTGCTGGGCAACTCAAATGCCCTTAAATTAAACCTCCTGATTACCATGCAAATAAACATACTGCTCCTTGCTTCACTAGAGCAACTGCTGAGTAATAAGTACACAACACTTTCCTCTGGGGAGGCTGTGCCAGGTTCATTCCCAGGAGTGAGGCTTTGAACTGTCCCCCACCCTCCCCTGGCTTTGCTTGAACTGGATGCTTCTGGGCTGCTGTGAGTTGCAAAAAGTCTCTTGCTCCTCAGTCTTCTCTGGGACCATAGGAGAGCTGTGATGAGCCTGATTTAGTGCCCACTGCTCCACTCAGGACCACAATTCCTGGCCTGGCCTCTGCCCTCTGTCCCATAGAGCCTTTGCTGGGGCGTTTATAGGGACACAGGCTTGTTCACTTCATTGCCTTCTGTAAAAAATGGGGCTCAAGAGACAAATAAAGGGCTGGAAAATACAATCTCTGTGGTGTGAGCAGCTACTAAAACTGACTGTGTGGTGGGAGAGCAGGAGCCAGCTACCCTGGGGTTATGGCAATGGGAGACCTGCTAAGCAATATCCAGGAGGTGCCTGATGGATTCTTGATGGGTTTGAGAGCCAGGAGCAGCCAAGTGAACCCCTGCAGGCACCAATCCAGTCCCCAGCACCACTGGTGCTGTGCACCAACCTCCAGGGATGGTCCAGGCTGTGCCGTGGTACGTGGATGCTGATGATGGGAGTGAGGTGGTGCAGGCTAAGAACTTCTGTGATTGGTCTCTTGGAGGACTTAGGGAAATCACAAAAGGTTTTTCCTTGGTGTGGGGACACGGAGCGTCTGTAGGGCAGAGGATAGGAAAGGTCATTGGGGATGGGGGTTGTTGCAAAAAACTTGGCAAGGGGACAGGCTGTCCAGGCAGGTCCATAACTCCCTTTGCTGGGTTCAAGCGAGGCTGTGAAGTCCTTCTTGTCACAAGGGGAGGAAGTTTTTCAAGTTCCTCCTGCCCTGGGGAAGGAGGGGATCTCTTCTGTGCACAAGGTCATGGCCAGGCACTGCACTTCACCCTGCAGACATGGATGGATCTCTAAAGACAAGGGGCCCTGGGGGTTTTTGCCTCATTTCTGCTGGTGTCTGAGTTGCTGCATGGCCAGCTCCGATGAACTGGAGGAGAAATTCCTTAAGCCCTGAGCTCCTGGAATGAAAGGATTATGTGGGTCTGCAGCCTCACGAGAGCTTTCACTCAGGTCATTGCAGACCTGGATTTAGAAATGGTGTCTCCAGCAACTCAGGCAGCAGAGAAGACTTTTAAAGCATGCAAAAACTTGTTTGTCAGGTTTCATGCACAGAATGTAAGCACGGGATGTGTGGCCAGGGATGAGGACAGTGACCTCCATCACAGCCAAAGGAAAAGCCACACGCTCTCCCCCCCAACCAGAGCACCCTGGTTCTGACACAGCAAATGCTGGAGGTGAGGGGACAGGCTTCACCTGAGAAATTTGGGGTGCTTTAGGCAAGTCCTTGCAGCCTGGTGCATTCCAGGAGGGACTGAACCCTCCCAGCATGTTGCTGGGTTTGACTCAGATTAATTCTTCCAGTGTGGGTTGATGTTGAGATGTCCCCTGGGTTGAATGTCCCAGCATTCAAAGCCACAAAGAGTTGGGATTGCTGGCAGTTACCCATGCTTCCCTGGAAGCTAGGCTTTTTCATGCATTTTGCAGTCTCCTTGCATGCCTGGGATGCTGTGCCTGGATCCCACAGGTGAGCTGTAAAGTGGCATGGAGCACCTCCTGCCTGGATGTGTGGCCATCCCCTTTTACATCTCTCTCAGTGCAGAGAAATCCATTTGTGGGGTGTCCTGCACTTGTGCCTCATCTAAGAAAAAAAGGCTGAAGTTACAGCACATGAATTGCTCCTGAAAAGCTTCTGCTTTTTCTCCACTATAAAAAGGATCAAGGACATTTGCTGCAGACATCCAAAGTTAGATGAAATGGCCTCGATCTTAAAGGATTTTCTTGCTTTTGAAGTCACCATAATTGGAGCACTTGAAGGGAGAGAGAACCAGTGGAGTAAATCCAGCCCAGCCATGGATCCAGTAGCAGGTGCCAGATGCAAAGATTTCCAGTTCAATGTTCTGCCTTTTTCACTGGGGCATGACCCAGTTAAGGGTTGGCTCAACCCCTGGGATCATTCAGAAAACTTCTTCAGCTCTAGAAGCTTGTAATAAGATAGGGAACCAGGGGACTTACACCACAGAAGGGTCCTGAGGGTCTGTAATCCCAGCAGCCACTGCTGCCACCTCTCTTGCATCCTCCCTCCGAGTGGAACAGTGCCAGCAATTACCTTGAGTGTTTTTTTCCATTTCCCCTTTTGGTCCAGGTTTGCTTCTGGAGATGCCAAGCTGCTGGACAGCGAGGATGAGAAGGAACATTTTCAATTCAAAGACATCAGGGATGGGTTCAGCTCGACCTTTGAGAAGATTGTTGAGTCTGACCTTATGAAAGGTACATACTACAGCAGCTTGGACTCTTTGGATGTCCTCTCCCTCACAGATGAGACAGACAGCTGTGTCAGCTTTGAGGCCCCACTCACACCACTGATCCAGCAAAGGGTGAAGGAAAGCCCTGAACTCTTGGAACAGAAACTCCTAGCCCAGCAGAGAGAAGTCCATCACCACCTGGCTGCTGAGAAGCAGGAGCAGGCAGCAGCAAAACCCACAGAGGGGGATTTTGGAAGCCCTCTCAGGCACTCAATTACCAGTAGCAGGTCAGAAAATGTGCTGAGCCACTTGTCCTTGAAGAATATCCCAAATGGGTTCCACCTGGAAGGGTCAGAGGAAGATGCCACCAAGATCATTAACTCCATCAGGTAAGGGAATTCCTCTGGCAAAGAGCTCCTTGTTTGATGGGGTCCAAGTTCAAGAGCAAGATGTGTAGGATGAGATAGTGATGAAGCTGCTTTTTTTCTACTTGTTTTTCCTCTGTCATGGCAGAGGGGCCAGACAGCAACAGGAAAAACTTCCCTACCCATAAGTTAGGACTGCAGGTGGGGACCCTGACCTCATGGAACTAACCCAGCCAGTCCCCAGCGAGCCTCTGGGTCCTCTCTTTTCCCAAAGCCAAGATCCTAAACTCCAGGTGAGCCCAGGAAAAGCCATTCCTGTGAATGCCTCCCCAAAAGTCCTGCTGCAGCCAGAGATCAGCAGAGACTTCAGCCCCAAACCATCATCATCCTTGGGGGGCAGCAGCTCATCTGCAGGGCAGGTCCTTGCAGGAGGGAGGCAGATGCTGAGCACCCATGGGAGGTCTGGAGGAAGGACAGATATCCAGCTGGCTATCAGTGAGTCACACTGCCCACAAACATGCCCATAATGCTGTAACTGGCCTTGGGCAAGGAAATAAAGATGCTTCCCTACCTCTGGGGTGCCAGGGGGCTGCCTGTGGGAAGGATTCATGCTGGCAGGCAGGAACTGGGAGAGGAGCAGCCCAGCAGTGGCAGCAGCTCTGCTCTCAGGCCCAGGGGGAGGATTTGTGGAAGTGAGGTTCCTCACCCTTGGCAAATAATCTGAACTGAAGAGCATGATGTCTGTCCCTAAGATTTCCTGCATGTCCACAGCTGTGAAAGAGCTTGGCATCCCTTTTCATACCAGAGAGAGGAAGCTTACAAAGGTGTTGGGGCTGCCTGCTTGGGACAGATCAGGGAATCCCATGGGCTGGAAGGGACCTTAAAGAATATCCAGTTCCAACCTGAGCCATGGGCAGGGACACCTCACACTAGACCAGGTTGCTCCAAGCCCCATCCAGCCTGGCCTGAGTCACTGCCAGGGGGGCATTACCCCTTGTGCTCCACACACCCTTATAAAAAATCCCTTCCCATCTTTATTGTAGGCCCCGTTCAGGTACATCCTTACTTCTCAGGGAGTAGTCACCTTCCTTTCAGTCTTTTCCTCCCCATTTGCAAAGAAAAATGTACTCTTTCATTTGACCTGAAGAGAAAGAAGCTTTGTCCAATAGCCAGTTCACAACCATCTTGTTGTTTTTTCCATATTTTATGGAAGAAAGAAAGAAAGAAAGAAACAAAAAATGGCATTTTCTTTGGGTTTCATCACACTGATGCTCCTTGAATTGTCTCTCGTGTAGTGAGGCCAGCCTGAAGGACACCCTGTCAGACTCTGACTCTGAGATGGGCAGCACAGAGCAGCTCGACCAGGGCAGCACAGACACCTTGGCAAACGGGTGCAGGGTGGATGGGGAGGCTGCCAAGAGGTTGGCCAAACGCCTCTACAACCTGGAAGGCTTCAAACGCTGCGACGTGGCACGCCAGCTCGGGAAAAAGTAAGTGGGGTTTGGGGTTGATGGAGATGGAAGCATGGAATGTGGGCAGGAGTGGGGTGGGGAGGGTGGAGGGAAGGGGTGGTCGTGCTCTGGGAGGACAGGATAAAGGCAGGAAGGGAGAAACCAGGTGGGACCAGGGCTTGCTGGATGGAGTCGGGGCTGCTGGAGATCCTCCTGGTTGAAAGTAGTCCAAGGCGAAAGCCCTTGGAAGCTGAATCCCCCAGATTGCTGGCCTGTATTGGGAATTAAGTGCCTCAAGGTGCTGCCTGCCAGAATCAAGAGCTTCCAGCATTTGGTAGGAGCCCATCAGGACCTCCCCTAAAGCAATCCCCAGGCTAAAGGCTTTGGGATGCTCTGCACTGGATTCCTTGCCAGTCCTCAGGTTTTTAATTGCTGCACCCCAAAACCTTCTTGCTGCAGTGCCTCCTGACCCAGTCTGTGCACATGGCATGAAGAGAGTGATGGTGAGGCAGGTACACACCACAGGTCCAAGAACCTCAAGCTGGTATATTTGCCTGGGTAAGGCAGAAGGGAAATAAAAAGTGTTTATTCAGAAGTGGGAGAGTTACAGAGGTATCTAAGAAACAAATGACAGCAAGGAGTGCAGCAGTAACAGATTATTTTAGGATTCCAGTGGGTGTGAGGACACCAATCCCCACTATCCTTCTCCTGGATCAGATATAACCTGTGCTGTTTGTTTTGTTTTGTTTTGTTTTTTAATGTCTTTGAAATCTCTGACTCCTGTCTGGATCAGCAGGACACAACTGTCCCTCAGCAAATACCCAAACTTTCAGTACCAAGGCTTTTCTGTGACTCCCAGCTTAGTCCTGGGACAGAAAAGGAGTCCTCAAATATCTCCTAGAGAGGTTCTTTGTATCACCTGGCAGCATCCTTGTTCTTCTTTTCTGCTGTAGTTCTTGTAGCAGGTGCATTGCTGCTGCCTCAGCTCTCCCATCCTTCTCCTTTTTTTTTTGCCAGTTTGCCATGAGGGCTCACGGCGTGGGGAAGTTTCAAGAAACTGAACTCTGGGGAAGCATCTGAGTGTATCCCTTTGCCCCTGCCATTCTCACACCTGCAGCCCTCTGATTCCTTGGGAAGCTGTTTGGGTACCCACGGGAGGGAACTGCCACAGGCTTTAGAAGGAAACTTCTGGTTTGATCAGCTGGGGTTTTGACATCCATCATTTCCCAGCACAAAAACTGATTAGAGCTCCAAGCAGATGGATTTGCAGAGCAGAAAAGGAAGAAGGATGAGGATAGGTGTGTTTTAAAATGTTTTTGCTCCCTGAAGACAGTGTAAGGCCAACTTCCCCCTGGGGAAGCTTCAGAGATGCCTTCAGGACAGCTCCATGCAGGAGGTGGATTGGCTTGGAGGGTTCTTCAAAAGGAAATCCTCATTTTAAATTTTTAAACTGATTTAACTAATTTAACCTTTTTCTGTCTTTTTTTTTTTTCTTTTTTTTTTTTTTCTGAAGATTGGCAATTTTCTAAAAAACAAAACACCACAAAAACAAACAAACAAACAAAAAAACCCCAAACCCAAACCATTCATCTCTGCCAAACAAGTAGAAAAAGCTTGACAAATGAGGAAATGGAGGCTGGGTATCTCTTTCTAGCTGACACAATTCTGTGAATTTAACCTCAAAAACCTCAGAAATGACCTTTGTCTCTCTGAAGAGCCTGTGTTTTGGCAACTGAGCTCTCCATGGAGGATCCTTCTTCCTGAGTTAGTCTGTGGCATCATCTCAGCTCTGTCACCACTCATGCCTCTTACTGGATGGAGATTTAACTGTCTTAGGGACATTCTTTTTTTTTTTTTTTTTTTGAGCCAGATGCCTGTGGTACAAAAAGGATCCTGGGTAACACAGGCTGAGGTCTGTAGGATAGGGTGATTCCTCTGTCTCTGTCCAGTGAAGCAGGAATAAAACTGGGAGAGAAGATCAGGGCACCTCTGTCATCCCCTGGGGTGGGCTGTGACACCCAGGTAGGTCCCTCAGCCCTCTGGGTGCAGGGACCTTCTCAAGCAGGCACAAGAAGCATCAGCCCTGGGGTGAGGTGAGAGGAGGGGTGCAGAGGGTGAAGGGGTGGCAGGAACAGCAGCCAGAGGATGCCAGCCATGTCCCCAGGGGCAGCACTTTGCTTTCCTTCTGGGGATGTCTGTGTCATGGCTGAGCTGCAGTGTCAGCTGGTTCTGCAGGAGGGGCTGGGGCTGGCAGAGGCAGAGGGGAGGAGGAGGAAAGCAGAGCAAAGCCCTAAAACTCAGTCCAAGGCATGGTTTAGCCCTGGGCAGTGTGGGAGCTCTGGGACCCAGGAGTGCTCCATTGCTCTGGAGCTTGGGGAGAAGGCTCTCATCAGTGCCACTGGCTAGACACAGGGGTTTGTTGCCTCCTGGGGGTTGTCTCCTTCCAGATGTCCTGTCCCACTGTCTGGTCCCCTCAGCAGAGCTGCCTGGAGCTTGTCCAAGCAGAGAGGAACCCAATGAGGCAGCCAGGCTGGGGAGGGTTGGCACCAGAGCAGCTGGCACTTGTCCTGGGGGTCTCAGATTCCCTGTGGACTCCTGGCTTTCAGGAAGAGCTGGTGAGCTGAAGGAGAGGCAGCAAGGTCTGTCTCCCCTCCTGGGCTGCCCTGATGGGGGAGTGGACCCCCTCCATCCTCCCTGACTACAGGTCCAGTTAAGAGTTGAATCCCAGACTGGTTGGGTTGGAAGAAACCTCCAGGCTCAGCCAGTCCAACCTTTGGCCAACCCCACAGTCAGCTACTAACCCATGGCCTTAAGGACCAGCTCCAAATGCCTTTTAAATGCCTCCAGGATGGGGACTCCATCTCTGCCCTGGGCCATCCCAATGCCTGAAATGTAAATGAGGATTTAGCTCCAAGTCTAGGCCATGGAGATATCTCGAGAGGAATTGAGCCCACTCAGGCTCTGTGCTGGGCTGAGGACATGCCAGATCTTTTTACTTCAGGGAGTCTTGGGCAGGGCCAGTCCTTCAAGGCAACTGGAGATAAGTGATGGGAGTGAGACATTGATCCTCTGTGATCCTTGGCTGCAGTGCTGCAGAGGTTTTTGTCGTGTGCCCAGAGTGCCCCAGCACCCGGGAGACTTGAGAGAGAGCTTCCCAGCCAGAAGGAATCAGACCTCTGGAGACCTGGGAGGTGGGACCTGGGCTGGGGAAGGGAGAGCCCTTGCTGGTTCCCAGCACTGGCACAGCCAACACGTGGGGTCCTTGGCAGCTCTGGAGCCAAGAGGATGCCAGAGGAAGCCTGGGCTGGGTTCTGCTTCTTCTTTGGCACAGAGGTGGGGATGTGGTGGCATCTTCTTTCACGGGGTCATCTTCTGCATCTGACATCACCTCGCTGTGAAGTTCCAGGGCAAGTGAGCAGTGTCCCTGGGAAGCTGGCAGGGATCTGGATCCCAGTCATTGTGGCAGTGCCTCAGCCAGACTCACCCTGGGGGCCATGGGGCCATCAGGACTTGTTCTTTCCCTGAGCTAGCAATCCCAAATGGTAAGATTGTTGTAGGAGTGGGAGGCTTTGTGGCTTTGCACAGCTTTGACAGAGTCTCCTGGGCAGCCCCCAGTGCCAGCACACAGCCTGGCTCTCAAAACTCAGCCTGGACCTCTCTGCCCTGGAGCTGTCACACTGCTCTGTCAGATCCCACCGTGTGTCGTGCTTCCAAGCAGCATCCCTGCCAGAGGCTCTGCAGCATCCACCTCCCAGCAGAAGGTGAAACAATGCTGTGGGACAAGGAATGAGTTCTGCCTGTAATGTGGCCTGGGGTGAAACTCCAAGTGCAGCATTCAGCAATATGCTTCTTATTTTGTGGGGAGAAGGAGTTCTACCTGGCAAGGAGTGAGCATACTGAGGTCATCTCCCATTTCTTGCCAGCACTCACTGCTTATTCCTGCACCTCTGCTACCTGAGTTTTGTAGATAGAGGAACTTAACAACACTCATTCTGCCTTCAAAAGCAACATGTCCCCAGGCATGCTTCAGAAATGGGGCAGGGGAATGGGTTCTGGAGGAGCACCCAAGGATGAGCAGGGCCAGCTCAGCTGAGCACTCCTGCTCCAGGGCTCAGGGACATCCCTGTGGGATGCTGGGGGGAGAAGGTGGGATGGGAGTCAATGTGGAGAGCAGGAAAACTGAAGCAGGAGGAGGGGACGTGTCCAGCAATGGATGAGGTAAGAGAGAAGGTGCCTGAAGAGCAGAGGACATCCTTCTGGCCCCTTCCTACGAGCTGGTTTGGAAGGAGGCTCTGCCTGGCCAGCAGCACAGCAGAGGGGGGCACTGGGGACCCACAGCTCTCATTCTCGGGTGTCTTGGGCTGGCAGCCACAGATCTGGGCTGTGGGCACCACAGAGCCCTTTGGAGCTCTTCCAGCAGCATTTCAAGCTAGGACAAAGCCCCCTTGGGTCTGGGAAAGATCTGCAGTGTATCCCTGGGAGTCTGAGCTGGGCAGGAGGCAGCAGTCTGCTGGTCCTCCTGGAGACAGTGTCTTCTTCCCTGATGAAGGGGCTGACTACTCCCTCTTTAATTACAGTAACGAATTTAGCAAGTTGGTAGCAGAGGAGTATCTCAGCTTCTTTGACTTCACTGGCCTGACCCTTGACAAAGCACTCAGGTGAGCTGTCTCTGGCACCCCTGCTTAGGGCTTAGGGCTTGGGCTGGAGAGGTGGGTTCCTCCTCTGGACTTGCTGATGCTGTGGAGGCTGTTGATGTGACAGGAGCAGGGACTGGGGGGAAGGAAGCTCCAGGTTTATCAGTTAATCTTTGCTTTGGTGTCACCTTTGGCACAAGGTACTGCCACCACGAGTGGGCTTTGCCAGGAGGGGTCCACGACCTGCTTCCCCCGTGGTGGAGAGCAGCTTTTCCAGGAATCCCATCCCGTACAAAAGCAGAGCAAGTGGGAGAAGCTTCTTCCCGTGGGATGGACGACCCATCCTGGTGCCATCAAGTCAGCAGTGGGTCAGCTCTCAGCTGACAGCATGTTTCCCTCCCCAGCTCAGAGCTTGCACCACAGCTGCCTTTTCCATTGCCCCTGCAGGGGCCCAGGGGTGTGCAGGCTGGGGGGAGGACAAAGACCTTCCTAGCTGCTCTGAGGACCCCAGTTCATCTCCCTCCTTAGCAGGGATGCCCCCCAGCAGCTCGATTCCCAGCTTTAAGTACCACCTTCTCTTTGCAGGACGTTCTTGAAAGCTTTCCCACTGATGGGAGAGACGCAGGAGCGGGAGCGGGTGCTGATCCATTTCTCCCGAAGATACTGCCAGTGCAACCCAGAGGAGAGCACCTCTGAAGGTACCACCTTCCTTCCCTGCCTCTCTTGGCCATTTCACACTCCCAGAACACCCCTGTGACCCGGCCCAAGTGTCAAACCATCCACCTGCAGCCGGGTCTGACCAGCACCCGCCGGGCATCCTGCATCTTCTGCCTTTCCCTGGGATCCTGCCCGGATGCTCAGCCCTGCCCCGGGGACTCCAGGTGCTGTACACACCCCTCCAAGGGAGCCAGATGAATCCCCTCAGGGTCTGAGTCAGGGATCCACACTCCAAGTGCACAGGAAAAGCTCCTCGGATGGAGCGTGGAGCAGTGGCCGTGCTCTGAGGAGCAGCAGGGGAGGTGGTAAGTGCTTCTCAGGAGCTGCAAATTACTGCAGTTGTGGCTTCCAAAGTGGTTGCTGGCAGCAGGCAAAGGAGTGGCAGTTCGAGGCCTTGTCCATTGAATGGAAGAAGAGATTTCCAGGCAGATTGAGGAGTGCTGTTGCCTTGCCATGCCCTTCTTGGGAGGAGTTTTGTTCCTTTCATCAACAGCTGCAGCAGGAGAAAACAGAGCTGGGAGAAATTCTGGGCACACCGGAGTGGCAGCTGCTGTTAAGTAGTTTCAGTCCCTCTCTATTTGAAAGTTCTTTCTTTCTTTTAAGTAGGTACAGTCTCTTCTGTCATTTTTTAAATGGGAAAGGGGGCTTTTGGTGCACATGAGCACGTCCAGATGTTGGCATGTCCCTGCTCACACCTGCAGCAGTGCCTCTATAGCCCTGCTTGGTGGAAGTAGTTGGAAATCAGGCTCCTGGACAGCCACCAGTGCCAGCTGCTCCTCCTCCACCCCTTCAGCATGCAACATGTCCCTTGTGTCTGAGAGCTCCTGCTCCTCACTGTCCTGTGGGCTTCCCAAAAGTCACCAGTGCCTGATGTCCCTTGGCTCCTCCAGCCCCTCCACCCAGCGGGCTGGTCTCAAACCAAATGACCTTTGGGTTTTTATCAGTGGGATCCCCATGAAGTACAGGTTTAGGTTTGGTTTCCATCTGTCTGTGTGATGGATGTGGTCCCCCACTGAACCAGAGAGGATCTTCCCCTGCAACTGCTCCTCCACTTGCAGACATTGAGCTTCAGGGTGAATTTTCAGCAGCATTCCTCATCTGAAATATCCCAGATGCCTCTTCAATACCTCTCCCTGGAAGTAATCTCCAACGTTATCCCATCCACTTGGACTCCTACAGACAAAGCTCTTGGGACCCTTTCTGGTTGTCAGGTGCCCAGTGCCCACAGTGACCTCAGCAGAGGCTGAGCTGAAGCCCAGAGGATCAGATCCCTGACCCCATCCCACCCCCTCCCAGCATGACCAGTCAAACCAAACTCAAGCTTTGCCACAGCAAGGTGGGCTACAGAGCTGCTGCTGGAGCCCCCCTAGGGCAGCTGGCCAGAAGAGAAATGAGATCCTAGTTGGAATACCCTGAGAGAAGGTGCCTGGTGATGCCAAGTTAAAAAAAAAACAACACAACAAGAAAACATCCCAGAAAGTTAAACTCTTCCATGACTGCGTGGCCCTCAGTGGAGATGTCCCTGCTGCTGGCAGGACTTGTTTGAGATGTGTTACACTCCTGTAAATGACAAAATAGGAAGAGGAAGGAAAGGTGGATCTGGAAGGCAGGACTGCTGCTGATGTCATGACCTGTTCTGTACCATCTGGGGCCAGAGCCCTGGCTGGGCTGCTGTCAGTGCTCTCCTCTTTTGGTGAAGCCCAGCCAGGGAACTACATGGTTGTCTTTTGATGTGCTGTGGAGAAAGACTGCCTGGAACTGAGGCAGTGAGAGAAGAGCAGGTCTGGGGACACCAGCTCCACCTTGGGGCCATATGGGACACGATTTGCCTGGCTGAAGTGATACAGATGAAGATGTGTCACTCGGTTTAAGATGTCAGCCCAGAACCTCCCCCAGAGACTCCAAAATCTGCACGGAGGAGGCAGTGGTTCTGAGCCCAAAGGTGCTTCTGGTGGCAGTGAAGGGAAGATCTCATCCTCTCTTGAAGGGAGATGTCCATCACACCATGTCCTCAGGCCTGGCAATGTGTGATGTTCCCATGAGGAAAACCTTCCTTCCTCAGGGACCAGGGCTCCTCCAGGGAAGGGAGGAGCTCGTGTGCTCCCATGGGCTCTTGGTTTTGGTTGCTTTTAGCTTGCAGTGTTCAGTTTGGCTTTGAGCCTGGGGTGCTTGGGGCTTGTCACTGTTCCACACAAATGGTGCCTTTGTTTGGTGGCTCTTGGGGCTGGGGACAGGCCCCAGCTCTCACTCTCTGGCTCCACATCCATTCCCACAATGTCATTTCCCCTTCTGCCCTGGGGATGGGTCCCAGCCTGACCCCAGGGCAGGGATTCACAGAGCAGCATGCACAAAGAGACAAACCAGGAGCACCAGGACTCGGGTCTGTGGAGCTGCCAGTCTTGTGAGCTCACCCAAAAATGCCAAAACCAGGGCCACGGATGGAGGTTGGAGTATTCCTTCCCCTGCCTCCCTCCCCGGTGCTCTGCAGCCCTGGAGTGAGGACCTGGAAGGACCAAATCCCCGTGCCAGGGTGCATTCACATCCCACTGCTGGGAGGTGGGAGATGATTCTCTTGAGCTTCAGGACACAGCATGGTTTTGGAATAACAGCAAAGCACCAGCTACCTGGTGCAGGAGAGGAGGCTGTGCTGCCTCGAATGGAAGGACAACTCCATGGGAGTGTTAGTAAGTCAGAGAGCCCAAAAATCTGCACTGATTTGTTGTAATAATGTTTGATGTACGACTGAAGGGTTCACAGGCTGTGCAGGAACGGAGCCTAAAGGCCCCGGAATAAACCAGTGAGGTGACTGGGATCAACTGGGGGGAAATTAGTTTGCCAGGGTGTCTTCCCCATCCTGCAGCAGCATTGGCACGACGTGGATGTGAAAGGAGATTCAGAGGAAAATCTGGTCTTTAGGAAGCCAGTGGCAAAAGTGCTTTAAAGCCAATTACCTGGTGAGGAACAGGTAAAATTCTGTTGGTTTTTGGAAGAAACAGGGACTCCCTAAGGTCTTGGCTTTGCAAGGGGTGAGCTGCCTGAGCAGCAAACCCCCAAAATGTGTGGGAAGGAGAGTGCTGAGAGCCCTCTGACTGTTGTGTGTTGCAGATGGGATTCACACCCTCACCTGTGCCCTGATGCTGCTGAACACAGACCTCCATGGCCATGTAAGTATTGCTCAGAGCTCCAGCCTTTTTTCCTTCCCACTGTAGGAAGCTGTCCCCTTATGCAGGATGTGTTGTTGGAAATTCAAGGTGGGTTGACAGAGTATCCTCTGACCAGCCCCAGGGGGAATTTTTGGGTGCCTGGCCCAGTCTTAGGGTCACTCCAAAGTCAAGCCAAAGGCAGATCTCCTGCTGGACACCCGTTATCTTCTACAGGCCACGCAGCTTTCTGCCCAGGATGTGTTGCACACATCAGCCCCAGCCCAAAAGCTCCCACGGAGAGGTCTTCACCACCACTCTCTGTGGAGCTGGCAAATGGCATCCCCAAAAGCTGAAAAGTTTTTTAGGGTGGAGACACCTGAAGCTTCCCTCAGCCCAGAAGAAGCTGCAAGGGAGTCACTGGTTTCCTACAGGTCCAGAACTGATCTTTCCTTCCCAGAAAATGAAATACGTCCCAGCTGTTTCTCCTCACAAGATGTGACTGGGCAGTTCTGTATCAGAGAGGCCTCTGGTCAAAGAGAAGGGGGAGCAGAATTCAGTGCCTGAAGGGTGGGAAACAGCAGAGGCTGCTGAGAAGACCCCTCACCACCTTTTTGAGTCTCTTTTAGGTTGTTCCAGAGGAGGGGAAAATACCAGCAGAGGGGAGGTGGGGCTGAGTGGAGGGGACAGCCCTGGGACATGTTATACCCTTGGGGACCCTGTCCTAGGGTACAACTGGGAGCATGGATGGGCTCTGCACCCTGCTCAGTGCTGGGCAGGACTGGAGGAACCTCTGAGCAGACCTCCTGCCTTTCATAGTCCCTCTGAGAGCTTAGGTCTGGAGCCACAGACCCCTCAGAACTTGGGTGAGGTTATAGTCACTGTGCACCAACACCCCTTTTCTGCCCCACAACCCCCTGATTTCCGTGATTAGAGTCCTCAGCTTCCTCCAGATGGCAACAATTTATTGGGTATCTGCAGAGACTGGCCTTGATTTTCCCTCATCAGTCTGTCAGAGAGGGAATAGTAGACTATAGCCTAACTATTTTTTTTTTTTTTTTTTTTTTTTTCATCCTGGTTTATAATCACATTTGAGAGGAGCCCTTTCCTGGAGGAGTGGGAAGAAGACACTACAGGAGTGCTCTTCCCCTCTGATGGCAAAGATGCCACCAGCTTCACATCCCAACAACCTGGGAGATCCCCCCCCATCATTGCAGCACAGATTCCCAAGGTTGGGCCACAGCAGTCAGTGCAGGGAATTGCTGCTCCCAATAAGAGCATCCTTGCCAGATGTTCCCTGTGGCCTGCCCCAAGCTGCTTCCAGCTGCTGCAGCCTCATTCCTGGGGGGAACAGGGAGCCTGTGACCAAGATGCCCACTGGGTCCATTCCAACCCCCAGGGCTGGCAGTGACATGTCCTGGCAAAAGTGTCCCTGCACATGGTGGGGTAACAGTGGGGACAGCTTCCAGGAGGGGCTCAGGGGGCATTTATTCTTCAGTCACAAGGCTTGGAGCCAAGGAAATATTTTCATCAAAGCAATTTCCTGCAACAGCAAAAGCAGCATTGTGGCAGAAAGCAAACTATGCAATTTTGCTCCAAAATAATCTTATTTTGTCTAGTTTGTTTTTTTTTTTTTTTAATTTTAAAAAAATCTTCTGAGAAGACAGAAATGACTGAAAACACCAAGATCCCCTAACCTTCCAAAACCCTGCAATTTTTGTTTTTCATTGACAAGCTGTCCTAGAGGCCTGGTAAGAAGAAATGATCTCATGCTATCTAGGCAAAGAAAAAATAGCTTGTTTTTGAGCAGGTGTAGACAGACCTGAGGTTTTCTTTGAAAAATCTTTTCTTTATTTTTCAGCATGTATAACATTAATTTCTTCTTCTCCTTCTCCTCCTTTTTTTTTTTTTTTAATTTTTTATTTTATTTCCTTCTGCTCCTGGAACCTCTCTTTCTGCTCTTTAACCCTTTACCAGGTGGTAAGTGCAGTCTTCCTAGTGTTTTGCTTTAAAACACTGGCATTTGGCTTGGGTTTTGGTTTTGGTTTTGGGGTTGTTTTTTTTTCTGTGTTTATAAAAAAAGGATTTTTGTTTGCCTGGATTCCTAAGTGATTGTGCAGTGTCCTTCACTACTTAGCAACCCATTAGCAGCTGATGTGCATCACATGAAGTTCTCCTTGTGTAAAGAAACCTCCATGCACTGCAGTGTACCTGGGATTGTGTGACTTGGTCTCTCACCCCTTTTTGTTCAAGGTGCTGTCATGGTATTGCATATCACTTTTTATTTTCTTCCCTTTTATAAGACTCTGTGTGTGTGTTTCAGTGTTTTGTTGTGCCTTGCCATGGAGTGGGGTGTTCCTTTGGTGAGGAAAGGGTGGGTGATGTGTCTGTGGGACTCCAGGACTGGCTCGTTCACAATTCCAGCAGCAATCATCCCATGTGCTGAGTCCAGGCTTAAGAGTAATGAGACTGGATTTAAAAGATGAGACCTGCACTTGGGGGTTTGCCTTTACTGATGGTTTTCTGCCAGGGGTATGCTCAGACCCTGTCTCCAAACTGGAGAAAACCTCCTGGCTTTAAACTGCTTTGTCCTAGAATCACCTGGAGCTGGTGGTTAAAATCCAACCAACATTCCAGCATGATCCAGGTTGTTGCAACTGATGCTGTTTGAGCTCTGGGAAAAAAAATTATGGCAAAGGAAATATCCCTCTGCTCCATCTCTGCCCTTGGAAAGAAAGCTTTGGGATGTCTCCGTTTCAGCTGGCAGTGTTGTTCAGAAGTGCTGGCGTGGAGGGACAGGGACAGGGACAAACCCCCCTGTCCATCACCAGCCCTCCTGCCTGAGTTTGGTACTTCAGGAGTCACTCTGTGATGTGACTCTTCAAAAAGCAGACCAGCAGCTCCCCTGGCCCCTGACCAGAGCCTGAAAGAGGATCCCTGGCAGCTCCTAACCCCCCATGTCCACTGCTCTGCCTTTGAGAAACCCTGTGCCAGGCTCCTTCAGCCAGCTGTCTGGTTTGGTGTGAGCAGTCCTGCTGGCTTTGTAGCCCTGGGAGAGCTCTGAGATTTGAGCAGCTTGCAGGATGCCACCGGTCTGCCCCTGGCAGCTTCCTGTGGCCCAGGGTTTCTTGGGTCTGAGAGTTCATGGCTTTGTCCTCTGCAGCTGGGTCATTCGGCTTCTGCAGCCTGAAACACATCCCAGATCCCTTGGTTCAGGCAGACCAATGACTCTCACTTCATGCTAAAGCATAAATGTGGTTTTCCTGAAGCTGGAGTATTTGGGAGAGGCCAAAAAGAACCTGAGTAAAAGCAAAGCCTGCCAGGGTCAGGATGCTCCTGGGAGATGTACCCCACTCACCCCTTTGCAGCTGAGATGTCGGAGCTCAGAAACTCAAGTGGTTTAACACTCACAGAGGGAGTGCATCCCAGATATCCATCCTCCACAGCCCTCCAGGAACCTCTTTCTCCTCCTGGGGCTTTTCAGCTGAGCCCCTAGATCCATACCCACCCACTGTCCCAGCATTCTCATACTGGGTCTTGAGAGCAGCCCAGAGTCTCTGGAGGTCCATCCTGGACACTTCAGGGGATGGTTTGCAGCTCTCTTGGGTGAGGCAGTTCAGCAGCAGGTAGCTGAGGCCCAGAGAAGTAAAAGATCTCAAGGAAGGAGTTACCCTGGCTTGAACCAATGGACTGATGCTCTCAGCCATGTCTACCCACCATCAGGTCCATCTCATCCTTCCTATTTTATTCCTCTGCACTCCAAGCACCACCGTACACCTTGTCTCTTCATCTGTCCATTCTCATGCACTGGCTGCATCCCTCCACTCCTGTCCCTCCATCCCCACACTGTCCCTGCCCATCCATGCAATCCCCACTTTGCTCCCTCCCTCCCTCTCCATCCCAGCACACCTGGTGACAGTCCTGACAGTCATTCCTCCTGCTTTGCTGCATGGCCTGGAGCAAGGCAAGATGGGATGAAGCTCTCTTCTGCCATCTCAGGCTGTGAGCAGCCTCACTGGCTTGGGCTGGTGCTGGTGAGTGGCAGATGCCCCACCAAAAAAAAAAAAAAAAAAAAAAGTGTCCCCATCTTTGTGGCTGGCCAGAAATGAAGGTGTGTCACCTGAACCAGAGGTCCCTGTTCAGCAAGGGACAGAAAACTTCTGAACACTGAGGTTTGCAAATACAATTCCTCTGAAGACCATGTCCACCCCTGAGGTTCTTGCTGAGTCAGCAGGAAAGCCTGCAGTGGAAGGAGGCACCTCCCTGAGCCCCGGTAGCAACACTTCCCAGGGTTGTTCCTGCTCTTATTTCCTAAATCCTGGTGCAATGTGGGGATGCTCAGGCAGTGCCTGGTGCTGGGGCCCCTGGTACTGAGGTGCTTGTGACCACACAACTCTTCCTGCCAAGTGCTGAGCAAGTGAAGCTCCACAGTTTGTGTCCTGGAGTGGGTTTGGTTTTTTTGGTTGGGTTTGTTTTGTTTTTTTTTTCTCTATTCAGCTGGTTTGATTTGGAGGCACTTGCAGGGGTTTGTATGGCTCAAGCCCATTTCTCCAAGCAGAAAAGCTGAAGCATTGTAAGATATTGTTGACTTGAGGCTGCAGAGCATCTGAGCCACCCCAGCACCCTCTGGACATGAGTCCTGCCCCTGGCTGGGGTGCTTCCAGACCTAGTCCAACAAGCTGCTTCACACTATTAGCACCCTTGCTGGAGCTTGCTCATCACCTTTTCTGCTTGTCAGAGGTGTATGTTTTAATCCTTCTCAATTGCTCAGCAATTAGCTGATTTTCCACAGGGTGGCTGCTCTCTCACTTTGAGCTCAGAGATCTTCTTGCACAACTGAGATCACAGCATTTAAAAAAAAAAAACAAACAAATCATCCCCTGGAATTACTGTGTGTCTTGGATGCAATGCACACACATACACACACACAAAAAAGCAACAGAGGCAGAGAGGTTGGTGACTTCTGCTGCTTTTGTCCCACTGGATCCACTCCCCAGAATGTGTTCCCTGCTGCCAGGTCTCTGCAGGCAGACAGCTCTGTGCTGGGCACTCCCTCCCCTTCCCCAGGGCAGGTGCAGGAGGGGTCACCTTCTCTCTCTGCAAAGTCATTTGGTGCCTCAAGGTCTTGGGCAACTCACCTACCTCACCCCCAAAGTACTCATGGGGGGTTGTAAATGCATTTTTTAACGTGCTCCCTAACCCACCTTCATTCCTCCATCCATCCACAACCATTGTGTTGGTTTTGCTTTTCTTTTTTTTTATTTTTTTTTTTATTTTTAATTTTTTATTATTTTTTATTATTATTTTTTTTATTTTTATTTTTTAAATTTTTTATTTTATTTTTATTTTATTTTATTTTATTTTATTTTATTTTTTCATTTATTTTATTTTTTTCATTTATTTTTTTTGCTGTGATTCACCAGGCAGCAGGTACACCAATCTCTCTTCCCTCTGCTGAAAACCCCTTCAGGTTTCCCTGCAGCTCTTTCTCTGCAGCTGAGGCACCCCCTGAGCAGTACCTGGTGGGAGCCTTTAGCTGAGCAGGGATCCAGTCCTGGGCATCCCCTGAGAGAAAGGCCAAGCCTGGCGTGGTGCCACACAGCGTCCCCAAGGACAGCAAACTTGGAACTGTGTGTTCTTCTTTTTCTTGGTCTCTTAAGGGTGCTTGCCTGGAGTTGGCACCAACAGGAGGGGTAATGAAGGGTATCAGAGGTGCTCAGGAGCCCAGGAGAACCTCTGCAGACACCAGTGGCAGGTGCCAGCTGGGCTGCCGAGGGCTCATCCCAAGACCTCACTCTTTGCTGATGCTTTCTCTTGGGAAGGTGCCTCCAGCTCACCTCTTGTGCATGCTTCTGGGCAGGGGTTTCTGGTGTCAGTCTCTTTCAAGAGGCTGTTTTCTTGCACAGAGGACACATCTTGCCCTGCTGGGCACTTCCTGCATCATCTGCTGCAGCTTCATCTCCTTCTAGTAGCCCCGTGAGCTTCTCCTTCCTTCCTCTTCCTCCTTCTTCCTCACTGAGTCCCTAAGCAGGCTCCTGGCTCTGCTCTTCTTGGCCATCCTCCCAGGTCTTCCTGGATGGGCACCCTCTCAAAGCCTCGATGCAAAGCCCACCCAGTCCCAGGAGGTTTTTGTGACCCTGAGGACTGCTGCTGTCAGCTCGGGCTCTCCTTTCCCTAACCCCATTGTCCCTTCCATCTGCTGTCACCGTGTGCTCTGTCCTTGGCAACTCTCAGTCTAGGGTGTGAAGGCTGCACTCTGACATGGCACTGCAGCCACTGATCTTCCCTTTGTGGTCTTGTCTTCCTTTTTCTCAGCCCTCTGGTTCCCACTGACTCCTCCAGACCTCAGCTCCACTCCTTGGAGCAGGAGGGGGGAGGCTTGGAATAAGGTTTCCTGCTCCAGCTCCTCAACCCTTTGCAAGCTGAGAAAATAACTCCCCTGGCTATGGTCAGGAGTGAAGGGTTTGGCAAAGCAGATGCTGCAGACTGGTCTCAGGGATGCTGATGACCTGGTAGCATCAGCCCCAAGCAGTCTTGGCAGAGGGTGGGGATGGGTGAGTTCCAGGTCGTGAGGTTCCCAGTGTCCTTGGCACATGAGCTCATGCTGTGCCAGTGATCCTCCTTCATCCTGGCAATCAAAAATCAGAGTTGCAGTGAAGGGTGAGCCGTTACCTGTCCCCAGGTGCTGTCACTTCATGCTCACAGAGTTTCACCCAGCCAGGCTTGGATCCACCCCAGACCTGCAGTTCCCAGGCAGCCTGGGTGCTTCTCCTGAGGTTTGGGACACAGATGCTGTTCCAAGGCCAACCTGTAGACCAGAGATCAGTTCACTTGGTTTGGAGCAGGAGCTGGACAGGTTATTTTCAGGTGTTTTAACCCCCACCATTAAAAAAAAATGGTCATTTGAAGTGTTTGGGGGCTGGCATGAGGAAATACAGTGAGCCCAATAGAAAATCAGCACAGAAGACCTTTCAGCTTTGAGCTCTTGGGGAAGACCCAGGCTTCATCACTACATACAAAGCTGTTCTTTAACACTGATGAAAATCAAAACTCCCCAGAAGTTTAATGAGCTGCTTCTTTGCCTTACAGAATATTGGCAAAAAGATGTCGTGTCAGCAGTTCATAGCAAACCTGGATGGGCTGAATGATGGGAAGGACTTTGCAAAGGATTTGCTGAAGGTAACGTGATACAAACAGACAGTGGGATGCTGTCAGCATCATTGTAGTGCATCCTGGTCCTGCTGGGACACTCTGGGCCCTTGAATCAGCATTCTCCAGTACACAATTGTTTCATTTAAAGAAATGTAACCCATATGGATAGCTTCTGGTGCCTAACACGCAGTGAACCACCAGAGATCTGCTCCTTGGTGATTTTTTTCTCCAGATTTGTGGCATATCTGCCACCAGTTCATAGCAGGGGTCCCTGTCCCCTCTGGTAGCTTCATGATGCACCAGACAATGCACAGAACAAGGGAGCTTCCCACCCCCAGATGTGGCACTGATGCTTTTCTCTGCTTTCACTGCCCTGTAATTAGATGCAGTGCTCCACCACAACTGGTTCAGGACCACGGGATGTTGGTTAAACACCCCAAAGTGAGTAGCTGCTCCTTCCACATGGTTTAACACCACCACCATTGTCTGCACCTCCTGCAGGTCCAGCAACCTGACCCGGATTTTGGTTTAGGGAATGCAGCTGGAACAACCAGAGCCACGCCAGGGGTGTCACCTAGTTCCTTAGACATCACCCCCCCCTCCCAGCAGACCTCACCCTACACCACCCCTCAGTATGCTCAAGACAAGCTCCATATTCTGCTTTCCTAGCCCATTCCTCCTTCTTTCCAAGTGCCCCGGGGAAGCCACTAGAATTTTGCACAGAAGGAGCTGGAAAAGCTGATCCCAAAGGTCACTCATCCCTTCTCAGAGCAACATTCAAGCCTCCACTGTCCCTTTCCCTTAGACAAGATACTGGAGGTGCCGTGGAATACCCCCAAGTCTCCTACCATCTTTATGCAGGCCAGGACTCTTTCAGGGACAGGTGCAGCACCCACAATTAGCCAAAAATATCTTCTACAGGCTCCTGAGCAAGGGTGGGTGCCAGACCTCCCTGCTGCTGACGTCCCCAGCCCAATCCCCAGGGTGACACAGAACCACAAACGGGTCCAGCAGGACACAAATTGTCCTTGACAGTGGTGAATACTTCTCCAGGACAATTCAGCAAGAAAGTTATCTCCAGGAACACAGGCAGGGTGTGGATGAGATTGATTCCACAAGCCAGGCATGTCTGCCACGAGAGCCACAGCTAATGCCCTGTTCTTGTTTCAGACACTCTATAACTCCATCAAGAATGAGAAGCTGGAGTGGGCCATGTAAGTACATGTTAAGCATTTGAGAGAAAGTTGCTTTCAAAGTAGCTGACAGGTCTCGAGTCATGTTTTTTAGCTCCAGAAGCTCCCAGAAAATGTCCTGAAGTCCCTCCTGTAGGCAAGCTGGGTTTATTTATTGCTTAGACACAGCAGCAGACAGGGATGCTGGTAGCAGCTGGTGAACACAGGGTCTGCAGGCATGGTCTGAATGAAGAGAATCCCCTTTATGTTTACTGCTACAGCTATAAAATTCTGTTCCCTTGTTCAGAGGCTTCAGACATCTTTGTACCACAAACTCAAGATCTGGGGATATTTTGGTCTTTCCATCTCTTCCATGTAGTTTCTTCGGGAAATAGTATCAGAGAATCACTCAGGCAATGGATCTGGCAAGATCCACAGTCCAGCTTCCTCCTCAAAGTTTGCTCAACATTGAATTCAGACCAGGATGCTCAGGACTTTGTTCAGTTTGATTCTGAAAGCCTCCAAGGACAGAGAACCCGCAGCCCTTCTGAATCCACGGAAAAAACCACTTAGAAGTGACTTTTCTTTTCATATCCCTTTGAAACCACTGTCATTATGATTTATGTCCACTCCCTCTTGATTTTCTGCCGTGCACCACAGTGAAGAGTGTGTCTTTTTCCCCTTGGTAACCTCCTCACTAGAAGGATGCCATGAAGTCCCTCAAAGCCATCCCTTTAAAAACAGCTCCAGCTCCCTTACCTGCTTTTTGCATTGCAAGTGCTCCAGCCCCCGGCATCCTGGGGGTTTCTGATGAACTCCTTCCACCTCCTTGATGCCCTTTGCTGTGCTGGGTGCCCAGTACTCCTTGCAGTGTGCTGGGATGGGTGCTGGGCAGAGGAGGAGGCTCACTTCTCTCAGCCTCCTCACTGTGCCGCTGTTACACAGCCCAGCAGGATCCTCTCCTCGGGTTTTTTTCCAGGATGTGCTGGGCTGGCTCTTCTTCATCCTGCTGCTCATCGGGAGCCCCAGGGCCTTTTTTTGCAGAGCTTCTCCCCAGCCAGTCCTCTCCAGCTGACCCTTCTGCAGGACCACTCCATCCCAGTGCAGTGCTGGGAAGCTGCATTCAGTGAGCTCCTCTCCCTCCTCTCCCTCCTCTCTCGGTACCTTTCCTTTCAGTGTCATCCACAAAGTCAGGAGATGCCCTCTGTCTCCTCCTCCAGGTCATCATTTGTTACCCTGAAAGAAGTCTGGGAAGAGCTAACGTGGTGGTCTCCATGACACGTTCATGCAGTGCCTTCCTCAGTCATTCTGCCCCTGCTTTTCTACCTACCTCTTGCCCCAAAAACAGAGCAGGAACCTCAGAGAGGGGCATGTGGTGCTCCTCAGCCCCAGCACTGCCACGGGCCAGATGAGAGACCTGGGACCTTAAGATAACACTCCTTTCCTCTTTCCTTTTTCCTCTCTCCTCTCTCCTCTCTCCTCTCTCCTCTCTCCTTTTTCCTCTCTCCTCTCCTCTCCTCTCCTCTCCT
>JAAWXA010000054.1:1679828-1693182 GCA_038090715.1 Florisuga fusca
TAAGAGACAGCTCCTCTCCTCTCCTCTCCCCTTTATTCCTTTTTCTCTGCTCTCTTCTCATCCTTGACCTCAAACCTTCCTTGTCTCCAGAGGGTCATAGGACTGAGAAGGATCTTCTAAGCTATTATCTCCATCACCTGCTCTCCTGCTTATATATCCTGGAGATGATTTGATCCTCCCTCCCTCCCTCCTCAGCTCCCTGGGTGGCTTTGCAGAGCAGGAGCCTCCATTGCCAGCCATGCCCTGATGGCATCACTGGGCCAGGGGCTCCAGGGGCTCCTTGGGGAGGACACAGACATGCTTCTGGTTTCTTGGCAGGTGATGTAGCACCAATCTCTCTTTACAAATCATCTCACATGGCCCCCGTGTGATAGGGAAGCAGCCAGGGGAGCTCTGCAGCAGAGGGGCTGGGGGTGGATGTGCTCACGGGAGGGAGGTGGTGGGGAAGGTGCTGGTGGGATGGTTGGTGTAGGGGGGGGCAGTGCAGCAGCAGGGTAGCTGCTGGTTGGATATGGGCAGCCTCAGGCACATCCCAGTGTGCCTGAAACAACACTGAGCCCCTTCTCCCCTCCTCCCACCTCCCCATTTGTCTCCTTGCACCCTCGCTTTCACCCTGCACAGGACCTTCCTTGCTGCTTGGTTGCTGATGGAGAGGCTGCAGCACGAGACTCCTCAGCTCCTCTGCTCTGGGGCAGGTGCTCCCTGGCATGGTTTCCTTCCAGAGACATGACCCTCTTCTCCTGGCTTCTCTCTGCCTTCTGTCTTTGTCCATCCCAGGACATGAAAGACCCTTGCTCATGAAGCCCCACCAGCCCAGCAGGAGCTCAGAGGGGTCCCTCTGGTGCAGCTCAGATAACTGAGCCCCAGTGACCCCTCAGCCAGACATCACAGCAATGATCTGCCTGAGCCCCAGGACTCCTGTGGGCATGAGGGCTGAGGAAATATCCTTCTCTTCCAAGGGGTGCCTGATGCTTTGGCCAGCTGGGGCATTTTATAGCTACTGGTTCATCCCTGGGTCATTCTTCAGCTCCTAATCTAATCTGCAACCTAAGGTGACCACTCACACCATGTGGACATGGACATTTATCACCCAGGGCCAGAATTCTGGTTGCTGTCCCTTCTTCATGTCCCAGAGACACTGGGAAATATCACTTCCCATACAAGTTTTAGGATTACAGGAAAGGTAAAGGAAACTAGACTTGATGTTTTGTGGTGATGTAGATGCTCCCCTTGCCTCCTGCCCCTTTCAGTGAACAATTCCTTCAGGTGCTCAGTGATTGCTCTCCAGGGTCCAGGACCAGGAGATCTGGGAGGAGAAGCAGTTTTGATGGAAAATATCAGCATTTCTTGCTCTTTGCTGGTCCGCCCTGAGAACACAAATGACATATTCCAGGTTTTGTGGGTTTTTTTGACCGAGTGGCCCATCTCCTGAATGTCTGCAGAGCTTTTGTTCCTCAGAGATGCACAGGACATTCCACAGGATTCTTCAGGGGCTGCTTCTTAGAGGCTGAGAAACCCCAGCAGCATATGGTCCTCAGCAAAAAACCTCCTTAAACTCTGGTGTTCGGGCACAGAATTGGGGATTCTCTCTGTGAAACACCCATAGTTCTCAGCATTGGTGTGTCACAGGTTTCTGGGTGTTCAGATCAGAACTGATTCCCTGTCTTGAGTAACCTCAGAGTGGGATCACTGGGACAGTTACACCCACCACTGGCACACTGTGTGGGGTACAGGCCCTGCATCTCTGGTCATTTTCTCTTGCTGATTATATACAATTTTAATGATACATCATGTATATCATTATAATAAATCATTATATATATTATATATATATTATCTATATATATAATATCTATTATATATAAACTTTATAATAAATGATATTATTATCTATAATAATGTAATAATTATAATAATATAATATATAATAATAATGATAAAATTATAATAATATAATTATTTATAATCAATAACTCTAACACCAAAGCAGATAGAGCACACTGACCCAACCCCCGTGTCCTCCACTCAGACTCTTCTCTGACTTTGTTTCCCAGTGATGAGGACGAGTTGAGGAAATCCCTCTCAGAGCTGGTGGATGACAAGTTTGGAGCCAGCGCGAAGAAAGTGACAAGGATTGTTGACAGCAGCAACCCCTTCCTGGACATCCCCCAAGCCCTGAATGCAGTCACCTACAAGCACGGGGTCCTGACACGGAAAACCCACGCAGACATGGATGGGAAGAGGAGTAAGTGTCCCCGGGACAGGAGATGTGTCCCAGGCAGTGCCAGAGCCTTGCTCTAAGCTTCTCCCTGGCTCCTCTGCTGAAGACATTTCCTCAGGGAACACCAGAGAGATCCCCAGCTCCAGGAGTTCTGGGGAGCAGAGAAAAGAGCCTGTTTTCAGGCATTTATAGACATGAATATGTTCAGGAGGCCTCAGCCTTCCCTTCTGACTGCCAGGGAACCTAACCAGCCCACACAAACAGACCTGGTTGGTCTTCCAGCCCATTCAAGGGCATAATCCTGAATCCTACACTGGGAGAAATGAGGTGAGGCTGCTTCCATAGCAGTTCCCCCCCAGCCCTGACCATGGGGACAGAGTGGTCTTCAAAGCTTTGTTCCTGGCCATGTTCTCCCATGTGCTGCTGGAATGAGCTGGCTGGACAGCAGGATGTCTCCTAGCTCTGCTTTTAGGATTACAGGAAAGGTAAAGGAAACTGGATTTGATGTTTTGTGGTGATGTAGATGCTCCCCTTGCCTCCTGCCCCTCTCCAGCTCCCAGCAAGCTGTCTGTCCCCTGGTCCATCAGGATTCCTGGTGGCAATGCTCCCTCCTCAGTGGAACAGCATCTGCCTTTAATGCACCTGAAGCAGGGGAGCTCAGGGATTGTCTCTGGTCCTCAAGCATTTAGCCTTAAGAACATGAACCTGTGCTTGGAAGGGCAAAGAATTCCTGCACGTGTCCACTGGTACCCCTATACCAGGTCATCTCTGGTTTTGACCTGCTTGTGTTCCTGCTTGAAGATTGCATCTCCCATCCCTCAAACACAGGTCCCTGCAGACAGGACACTCAGAATTTGGAGGCAGATGAGGTCTGGGCGTCAGCACACACCTCTGGTGGTGAGGAGAAGGGTTGGTTTTGCCAGGGATGTGAAGATAAAGCAGTACTGGCAGAAGCAGACATGCATAATTAAATGTTCTTCCTTTTTTTAGCTCCCAGAGGCAGAAGAGGTTGGAAGAAATTTTATGCTGTGCTTAAAGGGACCGTCCTGTATTTACAGAAGGTAACTGCAGTGCACTCTCCCATTTATTTCCTATCTCATGTTGTCTCCAAAGCAGTCCTGCTGTCCTGGGGATGCAAGCAGAACTGAATCCATGTCCTAATGCATGCATGGACACCCACAGAGCTCCTCCAGAGACCAGTGTACAGAACTGGAGATGCCAGCATCTTTGGTGGTGGCATTCTTGCTAAGGGCACTATTTGCAGCCTCAAAAGAGGCTGCAGAGGAGGAAGTATGAAATAGGCAACACGGGAGCAAGATTGCTGCAAAACTGTCCCAGGACATAGGAACTGTTGGTGAGGATGATTGAACAGAAAAGATGGAATAGGTGGAATAGGATGTTGGTGAGAGAAGCAGAGCATTGGAGCAGTCTTATCCAGCCTGTTGCTTTATTTGCTGGCATGGGTCTGATCAGCAGCAGCTTCACTGAGTCTGGGATGGACCATGCTTAAAGTTTCTCTTCTTGTTCAGAACTTTGCTGAGCTGGGTCCTTCCGTGGGTGGCCAAGTGACACTTTCTGCCTGGCTTCACCTCTGTTCATTTCATACCCACTTCTACTCATCACAAGTGTAAATCCCAGGTCCTCCTGGAAGGTAAAGTTATCACAGAGAGTTTCCCTGCATCCAGACACTTTCAAGACACATAAATGCTAGGAGGATTTCCAGGGATTATCTTTTCGGTGGGAGAATCCAAGGACCCTGGATAGGGACTGATTTGAGTGTCAGTGTGAGCCAGGGATGCCAGATGTCTTTTTTTCATGTATAACCCACTAAACTGGGTCTGAACTACCTGAGCAGCACACGTTGTGCAGTAACCCATTGAACTCACCCTGCTGGAACAGCACTCCTGGGGGGAGATGTTCCTACGCATTGCAGCGTTATCTCCAGAGCAATGGGAGTAAACAAACACTGGATTATATAAGAAAGGCAGAAAACTCCTCAGGGCAGGATGGAGTTATGACTCAGAGCTCATAGCACACCCCAAGGATTCTCATGTTTTGCCAGATCCTATGGCACATGTCTCCCAGCCAACAGCAATCTGACAGCAGCCGATTGTAATTTATGGTCTGGGTTGCTCCCAGCCAAGTGGTATTTTTACAAGCCTTGCACCTGAAGGAAGTTGCAGCACCCAGGAGAGCCAAGGTCTTCTCCAGCCTTTGAACTGTAGGGTTCTTCAAGTCAGTGGCACTCTTCTTACATGTCAGTCTCTTGTCTCATTCCCAGGCTCCACATGAAGTCCACCAAAACTGGTCCTCATGTTGATTGTAGGGGATGCAGGTTCAGCTGGTACAGAGCTACCATTGGCAATCAATATTATGACAGTTTTTCTATGAAAAAAAAAAAAATCAGGCAATTTCCTCAGAATCAGAGGAACCATTTGGATCTGAATGATTTTTTTCACAAAGGACTTCTAGGGAATGTCTCTTGGGATGAGTCTGTTGAGGGTGTATTTTTTTTTTTTTTTAATTAAAAACCATTTCAGGACAAAATTTTCTTCCCATGCTGGACCAAAATCCAGTTTGCTGAAGGTTTTCTTGGCTGCTTGGTCAGCACCAGAAGGAAGTGTCATTGCTGCTCCTGAGGCTGAGGGGTTGGGGTTTTGCTGTACAAGGCTAGCAGCAGTAACCATCCAGACTGTTGGGTTGATGTAGTTCATTATCTTAGCATTAGGTATTTAAAATTCAAAAAGAGAACGAGGATGAGATTGACCTGGCAGTTAGAAGGCAATGTTCTTATCTGGATGACCTCCAGGACAAAATGGTTAAGAGACTGACTGAAGAGGCAAAACACCTAAGATGTGGCTGAGTAATGGAAGTTTGATAAGGTAACAGCCATGGCTGATGTTTAATGAGCAGAAGGGACCAGAACTGCAAGTGATCCCTCAAGGAAGAAGCATTTCCAACAATGAAAATTAATCAGAGCAAAATTGGGGCAAGATTTTGGACCAGGAGGGGCTTCTTAGGCATGAGCTGCTGCCAGCCTGCACATCAGATGGTTCCTGGGGCTGAGCTTAGCTGTAGGCAGTGTCTCCCAGGCTTATAGAGACAGGACAGAAGAATGAGACCACCAAGACAAAATCCTTGCCCTGCCACTTACAATCATTGCCAGCACCCCAGCCAGGAGTGTATCTCCATCCACCTGTCCTATTGAGCCTCAGGGAAACTCCTTGCCTGGGGGGTGGTTTTCAGAACGAGGGAGTTGCACAATACAAGGAGGGAATGGTCTGCCAGCCTCCCAGGCTTTTACCAGGAGATGCCTGCAGATACACATAAAGTAGAAGCTGGCCTGAGCACAAATCACCTGGGGAAGGTGTTTTTGTTGTGAAGGTAGAGGAGAAAGTACCTGTTTTCAGATCCACCTGACACCATGAAGCACAGGTTCAGCCTGTTCCACTTTTTTGTTCAGACCAAACGAAGGCTCTGGGCTTTAACAGGAAACTCCCAGCAGCTTAAAAGGAAACTCCACTCAGTTTGGTTTTGGGGAGCAGGTTGAGTAGAAATAAGAGTGAGAGAGAGAAGGAAGGGGCAGAGGAAGAAGGGCCTAGGAGATAGTTCTGAAGGGTAAGATACAGAGAGAGGTGGACCTAAGATAGGCAGAGGAAGGGGTAGGTGGGTGGACAGGTAGAAGTCAGTCTTTTAGAACCATAAGCCTGCTGATAAGAGGTGCCACATGTCATTGACTTGCTGGCTTAACATGTTCCAGCATCCTGATAGTCTGCTGAAGTGGTTGCTTGTTCCCCTGGAGAGATGCAGCATGGTGTTGAGGAAGAAATGGAGGTCTGGGAGCAGGGTGAGCTCCTGTGTTCTCATCTGGACTGGGCACTGACTCACCCCATGGCCTTGGGCAACGTGTGTCACCTCTGTGAGCTGGAGATAATAACCCTTCATCAGCACACAAAGAGGGGGGTGAGAGGAATGATGGAGAGATACAAAGCATGAGGTGGAAGTACTGGAAAGGGTGTAGGTCCTCCTGCAGCCCCCCCACCATGAAGGAGTTCCCAGAGAAGCCCCAAGCTGTCCCATGCTGGCAGGTCCTTGCCATGGTGATGCTACTTGGAGCACCAAGTTCATGGCCTGAATCAGACTGAGACAGACAGAGTGGTTCCTGTTCCTCAGTCAGTGCTTTGTTGAATCAAAGGGAAAAGAGGAAAGGTGACTCACAATCCAGATCATGAGGATGTGGGTAGCTCCATGACCATATTCACATCACTGCTCAGGACTGGTGCTGAGTGCAGAGGAAATGGCAACAGGACCAATAGCCTGGGCTCGCCCATCCCATCCCATCCCATCCCACCCCATCCCATCCCATCCCATCCAGGTGCCCCTCCAGAGGCAGGGCCAAGAGGGAGGTGCCTGTTCTTGACAAAACAAGAGCTGGGGAGGCACATAAACTGGGAGGCTGCCTCCACCATCAGCCTTCAAAGCTGAAAGTGAATGGAATTAATGTAGAGGGATTTTGAAACCAATTGTCCTAACCTGGGCTCAAGGTCTTTCTGAGGCAAAACAAATTTCAGTTTGCTAAAAGGCTCATAGCCCATTCCTCTGGCTACTGAAATCCCTCCTCACTGTCAAGGGGTGCAGCCATGCTGCCCAGCTGAGTGTCTCCCTGACACAGCCCTTCCTCTGCAGCAAAGACAGGGCTTTTCTCTGGAGTTCACCCTTAGGAGAGCAGTTGTGTGAGCCAGGAGCCCCTGCCAGGCATTCCTGGGCTCTGGTCCTTTTGGCATTTCTTTCACAAGTGCCAGTGGACACAGTATGGCAAGCACGCTCTAGGATGGATGTTTGCTTCAAAAAAGAAGGAAAGAAAAGGCTTCAGGAGGTTGTTTTCCCCTCAAGCCCAAGGGGCTGGGTGATCTACATCCCTAGGCTGTGAACACTGGTGCTCTGAAGGGCAGCAGTGGGGAGACCTGTCTGACCCCACACCAGAGGACAGCCTGACTGAGCAGGCTCAGCCACCAGGAGACTGGAGCATGACTTCTTCCTGAACAGCTGCATTTGTACCACTGGAACACAGGAAAAAAAACCAAAATCCAACACATCTTTTTTGCAAATCTGGAGAACAGACCAAGCTGTAGCTTGAAACTTAAGGGGGGACTGGGACACACAGACCAACACTGTCAGACACAGTTTGCTGTCTGTGTGCTGACAGCCAAGCACAGTCAAGGGGAGAAAAACACAAGAGCAAATTGTAGGTTTGCACTGTAACCAGCAGAGCAAGACACCCTCCCTGACATGGCCTCTGACATGGGTGCTGCTGGTTTGCTTTCTAGCCAGGGCCAGGTTTTCTCACCTCCATCTATATGTGCATGTGTGTGTCCATCCATCCATCTGTTCATCCATCCACCCATCCATCCCATCACCCAGCTGGCCTGGCAGTCGAGCTGGCAAGGGGGCAGAGTGGGAGGGAGGAGGGCATTGCTCTCAGTGCCCAGGAGCTCAGTCACTTCCCAAGCAAATCCCACATTTGGTATTTTCTGTTTCTACACTATTGCTCTCCAATACTGATGTATGTTCACACAAGTAGGGAATGCAAAACCTGAGATCAGATCCTCCGTCACTCCGAGTTGTAGCAGTGGGTCAGGAACTTGCTGCTACCTGCTGAAAACCTGGAGCTGCATCCCAGCAGCAGCTCTGCACTGGGGGTGAAGCTCTGCAGAAACCTGGCCCTGTTTTGTGCCTTCCCCTGAAGCCTCAGGCTTGGGCTGTGTTAGAGATAACTATTGATAATTATGTTTATAACTTTCATCTCCTTCCTCACATCTTCCCAGCGATCTTAATGATGGAAGAAGCTGCCAGATGTTAAATATTATCATTATCATCTCTCCCATTCACTGTACAAAGCGGTGCTTCTGGTGTCAGCACTCTGATTATAGCACAGAGAGAAAGGCAGGTTCATTAAAGTAGCCCACAAATGTTAGTGTTGCCATTATCCAATTAACATTCCTCTTCACAGGATGAATACAAACCTGACAAAGACCTCTCTGAAGTGGATCTGAAGAATGCCATCCGTGTGCACCACGCCTTAGCCACCAAAGCCTCCGACTACAGCAAGAAGTCCAACGTCCTCAAGCTGAAGACAGCTGACTGGAGAGTCTTCCTTTTCCAGGCTCCGTAAGTCCCATCTCTTCCTGCAGAGCCTGGAGGGGCAGCCTGACCTCCAGCCACTGCCTCTGACCTGCCCAGAGCAACACATGCATTCAGGGACAAACCTGGGAGGTGGAAGGTGCTGAGCAGAAGGACTGAGAATGAGATCTGGAGGGCTTGTGCCAAGGACTTGGTCGCAGGGTCAGAGTTCCTGCCTGTTGCTTTTGGGAGGTGTGTGTGTCAGGCCTGGATGTCCCTTTCATCTGTCACCAAGGTGGGCTGGGCAGGATGGGATGTAAAGGGCTGAGTAAAGGGCTCCCTTTAGGAACTTCTGTTGCCAGTCTCTGGAAAGGAGAAAATCTACACAGTGCTTTGGACTAAGGAGCTGGTGGCTCCCCATATCAGCTTGGGGTGGGGAAACTGTCTAAGGCTCATTAAAGCAACCTCCCCAGCCAGGCTGTATCTTCCTTTTTCCTTAGTCCATTGCAAAGGGAAGTTGCCCTCCTAATAAGTGTCAAGTGCCATTGGGTCATCTTCTGACTGATGTTTTTCTTGTCCCCTGGTGAGATAGGTGCCACTGAGACAGGCTGGGCTGGGGTTCTAATGTCAAGCTAAAGCCTGACATCCGAGCTTGAGCTGTAAAATCCCACTTCCAGGCAAAGGGAGCAGTGACTGAGAAGACCTAATGAGGGACTCTGGGTGGTGTGACACAAAGGAGGGGTCCACCTTGCTCTGTGGGACCTCTATTGTGGGGTTTTTACTGGCCAGAGAGCAGGACACCCCTTGCCACCACGTTACATCTGCCCAGCTCCTCGGGGAATGCAGTCTGAGCTGATGGGGAAGGCAGGACTGCTAGGGCTGCAAGATGCAGACAGCAGCCCTGACAGCCTTAGGGCACTGTGGAGGAGGCAAAAAAGAAGTGTCTTCTTCTGCTCACAACCCAGGGGGGCACAGAAATGTCTGCAGAGCAAAGCCACCCATGGTCCTCCTTAGAGCAAGGGCTCCAGGGCTGTCCTGAGCTGGCTGGTCCAGGGTCAGGAGCCTTTCAAAACATCCTGTCTCTCTCTTGTCCCTCTCTCTAAAACAGAAGTAAGGAAGAAATGCTCTCCTGGATCCTGAGAATCAACCTTGTTGCTGCCATTTTCTCTGCCCCAGCCTTCCCAGCTGCCATCTGCTCCATGAAGAAGTTCTGCCGCCCTCTCCTGCCTTCCTCCCTGACCAAGCTGTGCCAGGTAAGGGGGGAGAGAAGGAGCAATGGAGGGGTGATGGGCACTCAGCCATTCCTTCAGCACCCACCTCAGGCTGCAGCCACCTGCAGCTCCCTCTGCTCCTGCCTGATAGACACACTTGGGTGCCCAGTGCAGGGGGTGGGTGACTTGGACAGGCAGTGGCAAAACCTGATGTCTGGCCACTGCTTTCTTTACTGGGGCTATAAAATCACCCTGCGCACACATGGCTGTTGATTCTGGCTTCTTTGTGCTCTTCTGCCACCACGTCCCAGCACCTTTCTGTTGCCAGAGTGGAAGCAGCTGGTGCCACTGAGCCCAGCCCAGGGCCACAGCCCTGGTTTCTTTGGTAGCCTGGCACTCAGAGGTGCCACCCTGGGGTTTTTCAAGCCAAAAAGCCACAGACAAAGGGGTAACATGAGTCCCACTCAATGGGGAAGGTTTTCTGGAAGCAGGGGGACACCAGACCATGGTTTCCTAAGGCTCAGTTAACCAAGAGCGATGGGCAGGTGCCATCCAAAGAGCAGCTGCTTTCTGCACTGTCCAGGGAAGCCCCAACATGCTTTAGCACCTCCAAAAAAGCAGGGACACACTGAGCCTGGCTCCCAGCTAAGGAGAGGATAGCCTGAAAAGGTTTGGCAGAGGTACAGCTCCACTCTCTTGAACCAGATGTGGCCAGATGATGCTTTTCTCAGAAGAGGGTATTTCTATCTCAAAAAAAACCCCAAAAACAAACAAACCAGCTCTTGGGATGCTGCTGCCTCTGCCGTCCTGTTAAAGAATGCAAAGCATTTTGTATTTCTGATGCTGAAGAAGCCCAGGTGCCAGAGAAATCCTCTCTTGGCACGTGTGATGAGTGCAGTTTGGTGTTACTCAGATACCTGTGTTTCAGCTGCTCCTTATCAGATGAATTTGCAGATGTAGTGCACACCTTTGGCTGAGTTTGCCTTTGGCAGGAGTTAAGCTTACATCCTCACAGGGGCTGATCCCACATCACCAGGCAGTCAGGTGCACTGGGGTGCTGCACTCCCATGTTTTCATACCTGACACCCTTCTTTTGGCAGGAGGAACAGCTGAGGTCTCATGAAAATAAAATGAAGCAGATTGCAGACGAATTAGCAGAGCATAAATTACATCCTGTCGAGAAGAGCCTCAAGTCAAAAGAGGCTGAGGAATACAGACTCAAAGAACATTACCTAATATTTGAGGTAAAGTAACTTCTGTCTTTTCTGTGATAAATGAAACTTTGACTGAGGAGAATTAAGAACTGTGGAGTGGATGCTGTGAGCCTGGGAGAGGGTGAAAAGAGAGAAAAGGACAAGGGCTCACAAAGTGGGTGGGTGTCTCGGGGCAACAGCGAGCCTCAGTGTCTGGCACTGAAGCTGAAAAAACCCCAAACATTTCCTCCCCTTTGTGATTTCTAAACAGAGGAGAGAAAACCTGAGGAGAGAAATAAAATCTTTCTTTATTGTGCCAAAACTTGACATTTCCTCAGGTCCCAAGCAAGAAAGTGGTTTAGTTCTTGGTGTGCATTGGTCTTTTTCAGCAACTGTAATAAAAAGCAAAGGGAATATCTGGGGGAATTAATTCCACTTTGCCGCATCCATGGCTGTAACTAAAGCCAAACCAGAGTTATAGCTGGTTCCAGAATCTTTGAGGATGCATACAGCTAAGTTTAAACTCTCTGCAAAGTCTAAGCAGCATTTAATTGGAGGATAAATGGGATTTTTTTTTTTCAAGTGGATGTTGAGCAGAAGATGTGATCCACTGTCCAAAAGGGACTGCTGGAGGCCTCTAGTCCTCCTCCCAGCAGAAGCTTGGTTTAGTCCCATATCAGCTCAGTCTGTGTGTGTGTCATTTTGTGGCTGAATCTCAGAAATCTCCAAGGATGGAAATGTCCCACCTCCCACATACAAGGGCTGCACCACCCTTTCCTGACTCCCCAAAGCCACAATTCTGGCTGCTGCTTCCCTTGTCTTTGTACCAACCCTTCAAATAGTTGCTTGCTGCTGCCTCCTGTTTTCCAGACATCTTGTTGGGGATGCCCTGCAGAGAAGTCTCCATCTGAGCATTTTCTCTAGGCTTCTTTTTCAGTCTTGCAAGGACAAGCTGGCACTTTGGGAGCATAATTCATCTCTTCTGTTTTATGAGATGTGCTCTAGAAATCCACGTTTCTCTGTGCTGCCAAAGCAGCCAGCACAGGCTGCCTCTGTGTTAAGGGAAAGGGTGTTAAGGCCTTGAACAAGGCTGTAAAAAGAGGTCCCTTGGAGTAAAGGTGTCAGGCAGAGAGGAGATGCCTCCCTGTGTGCTGTGCTCCCTGAGGGGCAATGGGGCCAAAATTTGGCAGTGACAAGTGAGTGACTGGATGGGAACAATGGAATCAGAAGTATTTAATCAACTGGGGGGAGCTCCTAAACCAGGAAGGAGCAGATCTGTTGGTCTGGTTTTGTCTCCAGTATCCACTTTGTACAATCAGAGTGGCAGCCAAGACCTGGGAGGGCAACCAGAGAGTCTTGCACAACCCTCCCCTTTCCCTTCAACCCTTTCACCAGGGGGCTGATCAGCCTTTGCAGGCTCTGCAGCATGCTGTGCCTTATCAGGATTGTTGGGTCTGGTTAGTGGGATCCTGACCGTATCAGATGAGGTTTCCTGCAGCAGCAGCTGGCGTTGCTTCTGCCTTCCATGCACCCCGTGGCTCCCCCCCTGTTCTCAGGCTCCCTCTTCCCTCTTTCCCTGCAGAAAAGCCGCTATGAGACATACATCAACCTCCTCTGGATGAAGATAAAAGTTGGGACAGATGACTTGGAGAGAATCGAGACCACTTTCTTCAAGGTGGAAGCTGACGACATGGCTTTGAGGAAGACACATTCAAGCCCGTCCTTGAGCCAAGGGCACGTGTCCATCAGCTGTAAGGCAGGCAAGGACATTTTAGAGCAGAACACTTAATGAGAAACACAGGCACAAGGGGGGTGAGCAGACCAGACCGACGAGCACAATTTTACCTAGAAAATGTCAGGAGCAAATCACAGACACGTGTGGCACGGTGATTGCTCTAGTGAAAGGAATCCAAGAAGCTTCAGTTGACACTCTGGCACCGCTCTGGCATTTCAGCACCACAGTCACACCATCTCTTCTTCATTCTCAAGAGAACCAATGGCTTTTCTTTCCCTCCTGCTGCAGCCTGTACCCACCCAGTCTCCAAGGGCCAGGTTGCTCTTTTCTTCACCAGCCCTCTGCCTCCTCCTCCTCCTCCTCCTTCTCTGCCTGGAATCCTCACCGGTTCATGGCCAGCAGCATAGGAAACTCAGCCAAGAGGATGGTCTGTGGCACCACCAGCACTCCTATGGAGGGCACAGAGTGGTGGGGAGCACGTCCCTGCCCCTAGAGGAGCACGATCCAGCATGTCGCGATAGGGGGGGGGTGTCACGACAGAGTCACCGACTGAGCGAGAGCACGGCCAGGGGAACATCATCTGCCCACAGCAGAGGAGGCTTGAAGTGCCCTCTGTCACCTTTTCCTTTTTATATAGCTCTATATGTACACACATGAAATATAGATATAAATAAATATATATATAAGGAAACTTTAACGTGGGTTTTTAACCTCAGTCTGCAAGTGAAGGCAAGCTGCCTGGAGAAGACACTAGAGACCATGGAGGGTCTGTCCAGCCCACCAGGATGTTTTAAAAAAATTCAGTAGCCTACGTATCTTCTTCTCCCCCCCCTCCTTTTTTTAAAACATCCTGGTGGGCTACTGAATTTTTTTA
>JAAWXA010000054.1:1693202-1731121 GCA_038090715.1 Florisuga fusca
TTATACACATCTTCTTTTTTTTTAAACTCGAATGAAAATCCCACCTGGCTTTGCTGTGAACCATCACTCTCCTGTTCCTGCTTGTTCAGACAAACTGGCCAAGTAGCTGCTTGTTCAGCCACCATGGCATCTGCCACTTTGGGTTCGAGGCACAACTGGAGACGTTTCAGATCCAGCTGAACCTTTGTGTGCAGGAGCAGTTCCAGCTGCCCATCAATGTCGTGCTTCCTCCATTTTGTGATGCACATGCTGTACTTCTTCAAGTGGAGAACTGTGTTCCTGTTCCTTTCTGCTGTCTGTGGTCCAATTGTTGTGCTCAAAGTGATTCCTCTGCATCTCGATGCCACAACTCTCCTCCCACGCTTTATTTATTTCACTCTTTGGTTTGATCCTTTATCTCAGACTGCTTTTCTTTCCCCTAGGTGCATTCATAGTACTCAAGTTCCAGTTTTGAAGGATCTTGTAGCTGCTAATTACAGTCATTTATTGTTTGCATTTTGCAGCATTTTTTAAAAATAAAATAAGATTTATTTGGACCTTCAATGTTCGAGAGCCTATGGACTACTGTTTTCCATGATGGTTCATGACACAAGAAACCTCTACCCAACTTTGTCACCAAAAAAAAAAAAAAAAAAAAAAAAAAAAAAAAAAAAAGAATAACAATAAAGCTGAATCTGTTGGTAAAGAGAATTGGTCTGAAGTAGAGTTCCACCATGTGCTGGATGGGCTCACCGTGAGGATGTGGAAAGGGGTGAGAGCTGGTGCTAAGCAGACCTCAAGACAGCTGAGAGGGTGAAACTTTGCCTCATTGGCAAGCAGTGGTTTCCCCTGCTGGGTGAGTGTGGCTCCATGTGCAGACACTGCTCAGGTGGGAGGAGCATCTTACCTATGAGAGGGCACTCAGAACACCCAAAAATACCTTGACTGACCAACACACAGCCTCAGCTTATGACCAGAAAGAAAATGGGGTGTTTTCTGCCTCTTTCTCTCTCTGGAGGTGAAGGACTCAGCCATCTGCCACTGGGAGAGGAGAGCAGCATCTCAGAAGAAGTAAGCAGCCGTATTCTTTATCCTCCTGGAAGCACCAAAATGGACTTTCTGGCACAGCTCCAGCCTCTCCTGTGGGCAGCGTGGGTGTTCCAGCTCTCCAACACCATCCCCTGTCATTGCTGCTTCATCCTGACCTTCCTGCCAGGCCCCTACTGCTGGACATAACCTGACACCAAATTTATTTCAGAGGGACTTGAGTTTCGCCTGAGAGGCTTCTGCAACACCAAAGCCAGGATGTGCCAGTCCTCTCCTGCTTGCTTCACCCCCTCTGTGCCAGCAGAGCAATTCCATCCCCTCTGGGAAGGGTGGAAAAGGCATCATACATATGGAGCAGAGCTGACAGGAGGCTTTGGTGGCTCCCCCCACACCTGTGAAAATCGCTGTAAAATATTTACAACCAAACCCTAGGAAGGCACGGGGCTGGAAATGAGGGGTCTAAAAATAAACCCAGCCAGGGAAGGGATAAAAAGAAACTGGCTTCCTTCAGAGGTAATTGGAGAGAAAATTGAAGTGGTGCAACTGCCTCCAAATATAGAACATAATTATGGGAATCAAGGGACATGTTGAACAAGAAATCATGGCTGGGGGTTGGTGGCATCTCAGCAGGTGCAGAACATCACCAATCCCTGCAAATCAGGGAGCAGCAAAATCTCTGCCCCTGTGGGACAGCACTGGGCACACCTGCAGCTCCTTTTGAGGGACCCAGAGGTCAGCCCTCCATGGGGATGCCTGATGAGCATCAGGTGCACTGAGCACCCCCGAGGTTCATCCCTCTGCATCCCAGCCTGGAGCATGGCAGCACCAGCAGCCCTGACACCCAAAGCCTTTTTGCAATGCAGCTGCTGCCCTGGCAGCAGAATTCCAGGTAGAATTCTCCATGACCAGAGTCCCCCAGCTCACAGTTTGTGAGAAGCCTGAGGCAGGGAGATGGGGCTGCTTTGGGAACCTTAATGCCCCCCATCTCTCTCCTCCATGTGGCTGGTTTCCCCTTGGGGTGACCTCCCCTGCATGTCCCTTCCCGGGGATCAGGTGCTGTCTGCCCCTTCCTGTCCATCTCACCATGTTCCAGGAGGTGCTGGAGGAGGTAAGTTGGGAAACCAAAGTCAATTCCTGCCTCAGGAGTAATGGGGTGGGGGAGAGCTGCATGGTACTGCTGCTTTCAGCCAGCAAGGCTTGGGATGGTGCAGAGGTGGACCAGCAAATGTCACCCAAATCAGGATGTGACCCTACCACCTTTATCCCTGGTTTTAGCTGTCTGAGACCTCCTTTGCACATTGCTGTTGGGTCCCGTGGATGCTTGCAGAAGGAGGGCAGGATCCTTCAGACTTTAACCTGCTGGGAAATGGTTGTTGAGATGCCCACGGCATTTGTGAGGGCTGTGAGGGGTGGCCTATACCCCAGGGAGGTCAGCTCCAAGGCCCCGGGGATCCTGGGCATGGAGATGTTTATGGAAAAAAGACCATCCTCCAAATGAGGAGAGGATGAGAGAGGTGGAACTGTTCAGCCTGGAGAAGAGAAGGCTCAGAGACATAGTGCCCCTGTGTACAAACACCTGATGGGAGGTAAAGGAGAAGAGGAAGATGGGCTCTTCTCAGCAGCGTCCAGTGACAAGCCTGGAGGCAGTGAACTCAAATTAAAAACCAGGAAATTCAGTCTCAGCCCTCGCTTTGAGGATGGCAAGCACTGACAGAGGTTGATCAAAGAATTTGTGTTGTTGTCATCCCTGGAGATATTCAGAAGTCCTGGGCAAATGGCTCTGAGTGAGCTGCTGAGCAGTGGGGTTGGACCAGATAACCTCCAGAAGACTCTTCCAGCCTCAGCCAGCCTGTGATCCTGTGTATGGGACCTGTCACAGCTCTCCATCTGCCCCCCAAATTACCTGAGATTAATGCAGCCCACAGCTTGATATTTCTTATTTTATTTATAATATAAAAAAATGTTCAAGTGTTAAACAGTCGAGAGTTCTGACATTCAGACAATCCAGAGCAAACTTTGACAATCATCTTATGACAAATTAGCAGAGATTTCTATCTGACCCCACCGTGGGTGAGGAGTAGAGGGTTTAGTTACTTTATTGCTAAAAGTTAAATGAAATACACTGTCAATTGTTGTATTATCTTCTCAGTCACAGCTTCACCATGCATCCGATCTACAGTATCTGAAATGCAAAGGACATGCAGAAGTAAAAATATAAAAAGAAAAAAGTCAGGCTACAATGTAAACAGGTTTGCTGCAGAGAACTGAGGAGAGAGGGGCACTTCCAGGGGGATGCTCTGCCGCCTGGACACGCAGGAATGTCTCTTTGCACCACAGAGCCAACGGCCAGAGCTGCTCCAAGTTCAGAAATGTGACATCCATCATCGATGGCAGGACGGGACAGTGACAACTGTCTTTACAATATATGGCACAGCAGCACAGAAGAATCCACTCCGTGGGCTGCCCCTCGTGGGACCCTTCCCAACCAACGCAGGGGCAAAAATGCTCAGGCTCCTGCCAGACCTGGGGCCAGCCCGGCCAGCAGCTCCCTGGCACGGCACGGCACGGCACGGCACGGCATGGCACGGCACGGCATGGCATGGCATGACATCCAGGGTGAGCCACAGCTGTGCTGTGCCATAGGGCCATGCTCCAGGTGTCCTGCCAGCACCCCCAGGCTGGGGCTGAGCATGGCACTCAGGACACAGCAGTCCCACGGGCAACGCCGCACAGCGGCCGCACCGCTCGGGCGAGGGGACACGGTGACCTGCGTGGCACCGGCACCCAGGCTGGAGGTAGCCCACACTCCTGGGCCCACCACACAGTGCCATCTGGCTTCAGCCAGAGGGCTGCAACTGCAAGGAATGGGCACTGTTTCACCACCTCCAGGAGGGTGGCTGCAGCCTCCTGGGACCACAAACCTGTGCCAGCCCCATGGCAGCCCCACGGGTGAAACGGCCCAAGAGTGACAGCGGTGCTGGGAGGGCGGCTGCTGCTGCTGCTGCCTCTGCCCCATTTCATTTTCTCTTCCTACCTGTGTGGCAAAAGAAACATGACTTCTGCATTTCAGTGCAGTGCTGCTGGGTTTCTTTTTCTCCAAATTGAAGTGACAATGCAGGTATTTTACAGGGCCCGACAGTTCCCCGTTGGACATGGTTACGGAAATGCTCCCACTCATGTCTTTGATGTGTGTTTAAACGATACCTTAAAGAATAAGATCATTAATAGCAGGGTGTGGGGCAAAGTGGCAAGGCTGTTGTTCTTCCAGTGGAAGAGCAACCTTGTGGCAGGTTGCCTCCCAAACGAAAATCTATGATCTTAAAATGCTACTGAAACAGAATCCTCGGCATGAATCCCAGCACTAGCATACAGCAAAAGGCACCACGATAGTTTTGTTTTCTATTTTTAAGTAGTCAAAAATTGGCCCACTTGTTTTTTTATCTTTATTGTTTCTTTTCTTTTCTTCTTCTTTTTTTTTTTGTACTTTTTTTTTTTTTGGAAGCTGTAAATCAAGACATTACATATAAATAGAGATTCCCTATAAAAAAGTCATTGCCGTTAGCTATTATAAGACAACTTTGCTAAAATGAAAATAAAACATTTTATTTGTTATATTTTTTCCCTCTTTTATATAAAATAAAAATATTTATTTTTCTTTTTTTTTTTTAATTTTTTTCCTTTTTTTTTCTCCTTTTTTTTTTTTTTTTTTTTTTTTTTTCCCGTCTCCCTCATCCATGCGGGTTCTGCCTGCGGGCCGGGGAAGCACCTAGAGATGCTCCAGGTCCGGTTTGGGGGAGGGTGCCCGGGGCAGCCTGCCCGCGGGCGCCGTGCCTGCCGCAGGGGTGCTGAGTCCGGCTGTCCCCCGGCCTCTGGAGCAGCGGTGACCCCGTCTGCGCCGCCTCACTGTTCTGCGAGCTGAGGAACGGGGTGCTCTCGGCCACCAGCTCCTCATCAGACTCGCTGTAAGAGGCGCTGCTGAAGGAGAAGGAGTCCCGGACGGTTCTGGCTCTGTGAGGGACGTGCCCGTTCAGTTTGGATTTTTTCCACCGCCTGTTGCTGCTGCTGGCTGTTTTCTTTGGCTGCTCTAGCGCTGGGATGTACTCCTGCGTCGTCTCGTACTCGTCGTCCTCTGTGATGCGGAAAGGGCTGGAGGGCAGGCTGCCCATGCTGTCGTTTAGGTAGGTCTTCCTTTGGTAGTAGCTGTCGTAGCGCTGCGTGTCCTGGCAGGGGGGCTGGTACCGCCGCAGCAGCGGCTGCTGCTCCTCCAGGCGGAAGCTGACGGGGGCGGCCGGCGGGAGGGAGACGGCGTGAGCCGAGTTGGGGGAGGTGATCTCGAAGGTGGGCACCTGCGTGGCCATCGAGTAGTGGAAGTCGACAGGCGACAGGCGTGCTGGTGTGGTCAGGGCCGACACGTACCTGCAAGAAGCAACACCTCGGGTTGGACGGCTGGCATCACTGCCACGGCTTTCTGACCGCTGCTCTGGGTCCAGAAGGGTCCCTCCACTCAGCCTGAGCTCCCTGGGCTCAGCCTTTGTGTGCGAAGGTACCTTGCTGTCTCCTGGGAGCTCCCTGCTGCTGCTGAGATGTTTTGATGGGGGGGGAGTCTGAGCCTTCGTGTCCCACCGCCCTCCCGAGCCCCCTGCCCTGCTCTGCAGCTCACCAGGAGAAGGCACCCTGCAAACTGCTGCCATTGCCACCCACCCTGGTGGAGCAGCAGTATTAAACACCAGCCAGGCAGGCAGGCAGGCTGGCAGCAAATTCTTGTGGTTTTTGTTTTGTTGTTGTTTTTGTTTTTTTTTGTTTTTTTTTAATTTTAAATCGGTTGGAAACAGAAGTGCTGAGGTGCTAACTTCTGTTCTTACCTCTGCAGACAGAGTGGTTCCAAAGAATGTTTATCAATATGGTGATGTGTGCTTTATATATATAAATATATATATAAAAATATATCTATAATAACCCTAACCCCTCTGGGAGATGTTTAATTTTGTATTAGCAACTCATTATTAATTATTGTCTCCCCCAAACCCCCAGCTATGCCCATGCTTTGCCAGGGACCAAAGAGGCCTCTCCAGTGCACTTGGTCCTGGAGCTCAGCATCCCCTGGGGAACCAGGCAGAGGCACCACTCTGCCAAGCTACCAGATCCAATGGGCACCTGGGCACTAGGGACCGTGCATCCCATGGCTGCATCTCTCCAGGGATTTGGTGTGCAATTCCCACCCTGCATCACTGCCAACCTTGCAGCACATCCCAGCAGGCTGAGTCAACACTTCCCAGCTTCTTGTCCACCTGCCAGCTACTTTCTGTTCCCTCCGGGGCTGCCAGGCTCATCTCCAGGGATGGACCCCAAAATTATGCCTTCCCCACCCCCAAGGGGAAAGCCTAAACATTGCTGCTTCTGTGTCAGCAAAAATCTTGTGTCTCAGAAAGGCATCTACTGCTTTTGTCTTCTCCAGTGACAACACCAGTGCCTGGTCTAGCCCATCTCTAAATATCCTCTCCTTTGGCACCACCTCTTGCTAAGGAGATGTCTGTGGGAGCTGGGTCAGCCTGCCTGAATGGACCAGGGACAGCAATAGCAGGAGATGCTGCTTTCCTCCTCTGCCCCATGGACAACCCCCACTACCTTGATGGGTAACTGCCCAAAAGTGACCACGTGGCCATCCAGGGTCACCCATGGCTACCCACAAAAGGCTGGAGCAAAGGTAGGGATGTGCTTCTGCCCCCAGGGAATGAGACAGAAGAGCTTGGCTGCTGCTGCCTCTGGCTCCTGGTGTCTCAGCTCTGCAGCACCTCTGCTCACCAGGCCACTCAGGAATATGATGTGACATCTTTTCCCCATACACCTGAGGGCCAGACCCTGCCTCAGATGCCAGCCCAAGTTGCCAAGGTCTGCTCTCAGTCAGGTTTATCTTTCCCAGATGCTGAATGCAGCCATGAATTTTCTGCTCCTCTCATCCCTGGGCTCCAAACCTACATTGCCACCAGGTGTGCTGCTGCCCTGTCCTGCTTTGGGCCAGGATAAAGGGGATTTTCTGTCTTGTACTTGGAGCTGCACTTGCTGAAATGAACAGCAAGTTTCTCAGGCAGTGTCTGCTCCTGGGACTGATCCCACTCCAGGGTTATAGTTACTGCCAGAGCCTGGGGTGCAGAACCAGGGACACTGCTCAGCTCTGAGGAACATTTTGCCCTCCAGAAGGAGAAAAGGAGGAAAGAGGTCACACCTGGAACCCTCCCTTAGGGAGGAACAGACAAGAGAAATGACCCAAACTGACCAAACAGAGGATTCCATCCCATACACCTCATCCTCAGGATCAATTGGAGGGATCACCAGGGTCAAACCCCTTCCTGCTTCCCCTCCTTCCCCTCTCCCTCTTTGCTTCAGCATCCTGGGAGGATTCCATCCCTTCCTCTGCCTGTGCTCCTGATCCATCCCAGCCTGAATCCCTGTGTTCCTGCCTCCAGCTCCCAACTGCTCCTGACCCCAGGATTCCAGCCTGGACTTTCCCAGGGCTGCCCTGCAGCCTCGGGGGTGACCTGAGAGTTATTGGGGGAGAGGGGGGAGGAACATGGGATCAATTTTCCTGTATATTTGTACAGATTTAGTAATTTTTTCCTATTTATCATTCCTGTTTCATTAAAGCTGTGTAGTTTAGTTTCCAACCCATCAGTCTCTCCCTTATTCTCTCTCCTTTATCAGGGAGGGGGATTAACAGAGAGCATCCCTCACTCAGTTTAATTGCTGGGCCAGCATTAATCCCTGACATGCCCCTACCAGAGTGGCCTCCTGGCACATTGGCTTCCTCTGGTAGGGCCAGAGCTGGAGTTTCTCTAATGGTACCGTGGGACTGACCTCTCACTGTGTGGTGAGTCCCTCAGGGAATCCACTGAGTCCCGATACTGAGTCAGGGGTCTCCGGGAGTCCTCGATGCAGAAGGCAGCCCCACGGCGAGCCCGTGCCTCCACGCACGCTGGGCTGTTGCATTTACTGGTTCCCACTGATGACAGCATTATCCCGGACTGGGAATCTGAAGTCAGGCTCTCCGTCCGCTCCAAACTCCAGGTGTGGCTTTCGTGCCTGTGGACAAAGGCCGTGGGGACAGTGAGCAGGGAATCAGCTTGGGAATCCCCCCACCCAGGGGTTCTCCAAGGAGCTGCATGAGGGCACAGCTCACACTCTGCTCTGCACTGCCATCCCCTTTGTCACTCCCACATCTGCCCAAGATGCCCAAATTACCACTGATGCCCAACTTCCCAGCCCTGCCTTTGGTTTAGCTTTCTTGTCTTCTTGGAGATACGATCAGAGGGAAAAAAAAAAAAAAAAAAAAAAAGGGAAACCAGAGCATACTGGGTTTTTATCACACCTCCCAGTGGCCAGGGGGGGAGAGCCTCTGGAGGGAGGCCAGGGCAATTCTGCTTTGTGTTGAAAAGCATTCTGGGCATGGACCAACACATTGGCTGTGCCAAGGCAAGTTCACAAAGGATCTGCAGACATGTCACCTGCATTGCCAAGTGACAGCCCCTTAAGAAAGGCCACCAGGAGGGAGCCAGGAAAAAACCCCAAAACAAAAAAAAACCCCAAATACTCAGAATTACTTTGTCATCAGCATAGAGAAGCACAGCAGAGTTAGGTCTAGGTGCTCAGGTTCCACTGCTTTGTAAGAGGTTTTGGCAGCAAAAGACTCCTGAATGCTAAGCAAAACCTGTGATGTGGTGAGGAGACCTCGCTCAGCACTTGGGGCTCCACCTGCCCTGGGCTTGTTGCAAAGAAGGCAACAAGCAAGGATGCACTGGGGCCTCCCAGGGCCATGCACACCAGGGACCCACCTGCTCCATGGCCACCAGACTGACCCCTCTCCATTGCAGAAATACGTGGTCAGTCAGAGCAACGGCTCTAGACTCCTAAACTGCTCCAGGTAGAGTTGTGCTGGCACAAGATTTGGGGTGGGGGTTTCCAGAGGAGAGCTGGCCTCCTGAAGACCTCCCATGATCTGGTTAAATATTGATGGCTCCAGGCACATGCTCAGCTGCAACCACCACACTCATTTATAACCTCCAACAGCATCCTCAGCAGAGAGGCAGTGGTAGGCTGTAAGTAGAACCTGGTTATGCCAGTAGTTTGCCTCTGGCATCACTTCAAGAAACACCTGCTTGCTGCACTTGACTCAGGAAGATCAGGTGGCAGGTGGCCAGGACTACAGGCTCTGCAAGGTAGGTGCCTCCCCATCGCTGTCATGTGTTAATGCTGCCCTCCAGACACACTTCTGCATCTTCAGGAGGTGCCCACAGATAGCCCCGGGGTTCCCAGGACTTTGGAGTGAGCATAGAAGGCCAGCAAGGGGCAGATCTGCAGGCACTGGAGCCTCTGGGAGCCTGGCTCAAGCTCACACACACCTAGCCAAGGTTGGGCTGTTGTGGGTGAATTCAGAAAAACCTGGAAAACACATCTGGCTAACCAGGGGTAGGGTTTCCCCAGATAAATGCAGTCATTTCCAGCCCAGCAAGTCATTCCCGGCTCCTTCTCTACTTGTTGGAGGTCCAGCCAAGGAGTCTGGGGGGTGGAATTCACCTGAAAACTCGAGTTCAATATTAGAAGTGGATTTGCTCATCCCTCAGCCCTGAAGAAACCTGTCAGGTGTGAGCTTTAGCTGAAAGAATTCATTGCTTCCTGGATGGATGGATGGAGACAAACAGATTGGACTAATAAAGGGACTTATTGTTATTAAAAAATAATAATTATTATTAAAAGCTTTTGCTTTTTAAAGTCAAGATAATGGCATCTGTGTCCTGCTTTGCAAAGGCAAGTGCTGTCCTAGGGAAACACCATCACCCACTGGGAGAAGCACAAGAGGAACAACCTGAAATTCAAACTCTGAGCAGCACAGGACTTTCTCCAGAGTATTCTGGACATCATGAAAACAGGGAAGTTCCATCTGCTCTCAAAACCCAAGAGAACTTCACCTTCCCCTCAATGGCTATTTTGACATGTAAAAAAAACCTAACACCACCTCATCCAGTGTATCAAGAATTATTGGTACTTTCCTGCTACCTCCAGTTTTCCTGAGAAAACTCCAGTGAGAGAGATGCCACCATCTCTGAGACAGGTTCTGAAGCAGCTTTCTGGGCAGTGACAAATGGCACAGGCATATTTTTTCCAGTGAAAAACCATGACTCCCAAGACAGACCCTAACTTTGAGGAACAGGCCTGAACATTTTGAGGTGTTTTGTGGACTCTGCCTTCCACAAAGCAAGAACATTCTAAATACATCAAGCATGAAATGAACCTGTGTGTGCACCATGAATTATTGCAGGTGCCCAGCGTGGTGACAAACCCAACTTGGAAACTTTCCTAACTGCAGCCTCCCACTTGTGCAAAGCATGACAGAACAACTTCATTTTCTCCTAGTTTCCAGCTATGTCAGTGCTGCAGGTTCCTCCTGGCACCTCTCTGCAGGTCAAGGATCCCACCTTCCCACACCTCTCAGTAAGCAGCCGTGCCAGCAAGGACCTGCAGTGTAGCCATGGCCAACAGGCCAGTGCAGTGCCAAACACCAGGTGAAAACAGAAAGGGAGGTGAAAGGGAAACCTTTTGCTGGCTTTGGAATTCACAGCATCCTAAGCAAACAGCAGGAGAAAGCTTCCAGGAAAAAATTCTACATCACCTCTGGCTGGATGTCGGAGTGGCTGTGGAGCAGTGATGAGATGGGGAGCAGGAGTGACTTCCCGAAAAAGTTGTCTCTGTTTCCCTTCGGATCACGTGCTCGGTGGCAGAAACGTTCTTGGAAATGTACTGTAAAATACAAAGAGGGATCAGCCAACAGCTTGCCCACACTGCCACAGCCAAATTTGGCTGGCTTGTTTTTTTTTTTTTTTTTTTTTTCTGGTGAAATCAGACGAGTGAGCCCAGCAGCTCCATATCCTACAGAAAGAGACTGGAGAGTCTTCTCTGCCCCTGAACTTTGGAATGGAAAAGGACTGTGGCCACAGGGACTGCAGAAGGGTCTGAAGAGCCAAAGGGTTCCTCAGAGGACAGAGTAGATGCTGAGCAGGAAAAGATCTCTGCTCACAGGAGGTTATACATCTGACAGAGCCCCATCTAAAATACAGCCCCAAGAGCTCAGCTAGAGATGAGAGTCCTACAAAAACATGAGGTGTAATCCAAATATTTATGCTGAGATATTCCCTCATCCAGCAGGAAGCACTGCTTTCCACAGGGACACCAAGCTCTCTGGGGGAATCAGGGCTGTCATTCTTAGGAATTCCTGTTCCCTCTTCCTTCATGTCTGGGATTGAACCAAGCTAAATTTTAAAATCCAAAGTTACAGCAGAGCTTGTAACTGATTCATTGTCCTCCTTTCCAACAGGATTTCTTTTTGTTTGGGTCTGCCTCACCCCTGACCCCACTTGAGCACCTTGATGGTTCTGTTTTGTTCACAGAGTCTGGTGGGAACCTCGTGTGACTGAAGCCACCGAAGTGGCTGAATCACCCTTCTGGTCTGGTCCTAAATTCTTAGATTGCTGTCATTGGTGTGACACTGGAACCCTACCAGGACATCCCCCCTTGCCCAGGATGTAACTCTTGGTACAAGCAGGGGGGGGATGTGGTGCTGGCCAGGGCACCAGGACATGCTCCTGCATGACACGGTCACGGGCAGCTCTGGCCACTCTCGTGACAATCACATTTGTCATGCTGCAAAGTGGCTTTTGAGGGGACAGTTTAATAAACAGGAAACATCTCTCAGAAGAAAACAGGATCACACTTGATTCACCAAAACACACCTGTCCCAATTGCCCTAATCTCATCCTGCACTTGAAAGTAAAATCCCATTTCCCTCCAGACTCTGGGTTTGGAAATGCTGCTATGCAGAATCTCATTTTTTTGTTGTTTGTTTTGTTAGGTTTTGTGCTCCTGCACACACAGGTGTGTAAGCACACATATCCATGTCAAAGCTGGGGTGGAAAATAGGCACTCAGCAACATGCAGAGAGACAGAGAGAGAAAAAGTCTTACATCAGCCATTTGGATTTCCTCAGGATCCAAACGTGGATGGCTTGGCCCGTTTGCAAGGCTCCTGTTCTGATGGGCTGGGCACATGTTCTGCCTCAAATGATTATGCATTTGTTTCCTTTGTTTCCTTTAAAACAGAAAGAAAAAAAAAATCTATTAGGAAAACTTCTCTCATGGGGATGTCTTCCTCCTGAGACACCTGGGGGACACATGATAGAGTCTCGGACACACTTAAAGTTTCAATTTGTGCTTGTGGAAAGCTGCAGGCAGGAAGAAACAAGGCATTCAGCATTTGTCACCTTCTGCTGCTTTTTTCAAAACAGGTGAATGTTTCTTATCATGGGCAGCTTGAGAAGCTGGTCCAGTGTCTCCTTTTGCAAGACAAGCACAGTGCAGGGGAGCCAGGGGCTATGGGAGCAGAGGAGAAAAGCTGGGAGAAGGGAAAGGAGAGGAGGTCCTAGCTTGGCCTTGGTGACAAGGCACTTGCTCTGTCCTCCATCAAGCAAGAAGTGGCAAAGCTTACCCAAGCCCCTGGCAGGGCATCCACTCCACGTGTCCCGGGGCACCCTGAACTGAGCTGAGGTACTGGGTAAGTAGGGGAAAAGGTGCTGCCCATACAAGGAGGGCTGGCTGGCCATTTATGGTCCCCAAGCCTCTTGTTCCACCACCATTGCTCTGAAAGTCCCTGAATTGTGGGTTTCTGAAGAACCCAGTGGGCTGCTTCTGCCAAGAGCTGACCTTCTGGCTTGGGAGCCTGCTGGTTCCAGTAACACAGCAGCACCTGGCTGGGCAGAATGATGCTGAGGCATGAAGCAAATGGTTCCAAGAAAAAATCCTGCTTAGGCACAGCCTAGTCGATGGCTTCTTCATGAGACTTCCCTGGGAATACCACCAGACTGCACCTCCTTAAAAGAGCATTGGGTGAACAACATGAAAGCCTGAAGCACAAACACTACCACTCAGTAACCTCTGGCTGGTTAGTGGCTGTTAACCACCCATACTCACTTGGTTTTACAGTAAGCTACCACACAGACGATGCCCACCACAAGCAAGGCAACACAGATTCCTGTGATGGTTAATACTCTCTTCTGGTAAAGCTCCTCTGCTTCTGCAAATGGAGAGAAAGGAACCAGTTACAAATGGGCTCCAGCACCAGAGATGTGTCTGGCTGCACAGGAACCAGCACTGCGTGTGGGTAAGATGGAGAAGAGGGCTCAGCCTGACCTCCTGCCAATCCACTGCCCACCCCTAGGAGCTGCCCCAAACCTGAGACCAGCTGGCCCAGCCCTGCTCACCCCTTCACTCCTTTTGTCTCCCTGCACCTTCCCCCCCTGCTCTGTGCTCAAACACACTCCTGTTTTCTCATCTTTTTCACAACTCAGTGACTCAGCTCAAAAAGCCCCAGGAGTCTCCTCTCCTTTCCAGCAGATTCCCCCCCCTTCCCCCCCTCTTTTCTTGGGAACTCAGCAGCCTACCAAGGAAGTCCCCCAGCACCCCCCACTCACCAGGACCAGGCATGCCCTGTGATGCTCTGATCACAGCTCTCTGCTCTGAGGGACCCAGGATGCCCTTTGCAGGCAGTGGCTGCATGCCCTGGACCTGTGCTAGGAACCACCAAGCACCAGTCCCCAAAGCATGTAGGTGCTGAAAGGGACATCCTAAACCAGTCCAAAAGCAGAATGAGGATGGAGAAGTGACAGCACGTTAGACAAAGAAAAGGGAGTGGAGTAATTGAAATACAGTGACCAATTCCAGCTATGGATTCTGAATGACACCCCAGGAAGGGATTAATTCCATGGCATCAGGTAGTTCGGATGCACACATGAAATTCAGGCATTCTCTCAAAAAATCATGGACTGCCTGTCAGAGCAGAAAGAGCAGGTGATTGTATCAACCCCCAGACCACACTGGAAGTGAGGGAATTCCTTCACACTAATCCAAGCTCTGAGGAACTGCCAGGGCCTTCAGGGTGACCAAACTACATCTCGGCAGCAGCCACATGGCAAGGACACCTCTTCCTCTGGGGCTGCACCAGAGCATTTGCTCTTCCCCATCCATCTCTCCATCCATCAGTCTCCACTGAGATCAGCAGAGGCACTTTGGTTCTCCCACTGGATGCCTGAGAGAAGGATTCACACGAACATCTTATTCAGCATGTCCTCGTGTCCCCACCCTATGTGTTAATGTATAAGTTCCTGGGGTTTGTGCCTTCAGTACTCATTGAAATCTTTTTTTTTCATCTAGATTAGGCAATAAAACTCATGGCATGGTTGCTGGTTCACCATGCCACACAAAGCCCCTTGAATGCACTCTGCCATCTCCCCAGTGTTACCAAACAGTGAAATACAAAACCAGAAGAGAAACAGGTCTGGTTTCACAAAAAAATATAAAAAAATAAAAAATAAAAAAAAGAGAGAGGAAAAAAAAGAAAATAAAAGAAGAAAATAAAAGGGGCAGTAATGAAGCAGTCCAGATAACTGACTATTTAGATAAATTTCAGCTTGTCATTTTCAGAAGGAAAACAAAAAATTTGTGAGAAAAAAAAAATGCTAGGAAAAATGTTTGCATCTTTCTAACTCTTAAAATGGGAATGAAGAAAGGCTTGTTAAATAAGGGCTGAGGATGACAGCCCTGGCATGAAGGTTCAAAACATAAGCATCAGGGCTTGCTTTGTGCCTGTGCTGCAAAGCTACACTTTAAAGAAATGCATTCCCATCAGTTTTGTTTGTGCACTGGTCCTTTGCCAGCTGGCTGCACCTCCCGAGAACCAGAGCTCGTAGAGCTGGGACCTGCCCAGAGAGGGGCTGGGGGCTGCCTGACCCCCCAGCCCTTGGGTTTTCCTCCAAAGAACCAGGGGAAGGAACTCACCCTGGGGTGAAACACCTTCAGTGATGTGTTTCCCTTGCATGATTGCCCTGTGCCAGGCATCAGCAACCCTGGCAGATGAGGTTTCTTGCCCTTGCACACCCCTGGGACGTGCATTCCAGCTGGACAGCTCTTTTCTTCAGCCAGGACTTTGAGAGATTTTAGCAGAATCAGGAAAACCAGCTAAGATCTTACTTATGGATGGTGCTGGGCAAGAATTTTGTTAGTACCCAGCAAAAACTCCTCTCACCATTAAAATGGGCACTTTTCACCATGAGCCCTTCACCAGCTCTGGTTTTTAGCTACAAAGACTTTTTTCCCCCAAGTATAAATTGTTCCCTTTGAATGGAGAAGGGAGAAAAAGCAAATCCATCAAAATGATGGGTTTGGGGGCTTTTTAACATTACAAAATGTTTCACTTGAGGCTCAAATCACAGCCTCTGTTCTGGAGAGATGTCACTATGGGGCCCTGACTATTGCATGTCTGAGTGTTCTGAACCCTCACCCAAACTGCACAGGGAATGTTCCAGTTCACCAAAAATGCAGATTGAGAGCTCTCTGCCTGGAGCTGGGAGCTCTGCCCAGTGAAGCAGTGAAGTGAGGGTGTGCATCACCCCTGTGAAACTAAAAATTAAATGACTTCAGCCTGGCAAAACCTCAGTGAAGTTGTTGCTGGAAAAGACGTATCTCCACGTTGTACAAAACCATCTCAACAATGACAGGAAGAAAATAAGAGAGTGCACACTACAATTTTCTGTTTGAGGAGGTAAGATCCCGGAGCAGGGCTCGTCCATTTGTGTCTCTATGCTCTACAAACACCAGGTCTTCAGCAGCAGCAGCAGCAGCACTCTACAGCAGCAAACACTAAAAACAAACCAGGTGGTGCCACATAATGCCAACAGAATCACAGTCCAGCCACGTGTGTCACAGCAAGGCATGAGAGTGACAGATGACAGAGACGACTGCAGACAGGGAACAGGATGTGTGAGCTTCCGAGATGGCATCGGGGATGGGTGAGGAAAAGGACAAGAGGTCAACGAAAAAGGGATGTCAAAAATCCTCAATTTTCAAGTTGATTTAAGTGTATTAGCATTAGCAGCACCACTTTCTCTGCAACACCTGGCCAGGAAAAGCACACATTCCCTGCAGCAGGGAATGCAGGATCCCAGTGGAGCGGGGATGCAAAAACCAGAGCCAGGTTGCTGCAGCTTTGGTTAGTGCATGTCCCTCCACCTCAGGGATTTGAGAAGACAATTTAGGGTCCACAAGTGAAAAATTGGTTTCCCCATACCTCTAGCATCCTCATGTGAGGATCTGCAATGGCTGACACTGCTGGGTAGAATGTTTTTAAGTCAGGGCATACAGATAAATCCCTCTGCTCTTACCAAGCCCTCCCTGTGCTTAGCTGGCACTCTCAAGGGGAACCAAGCCTCAAGGATTTGACTTCCCAGGTGCTTACTCAAGAGATCCTGTAGCTATTTCTAAATACAGACTGAGGAGAATGGAAGAAAAATAATATGATTATGAGCAACTGGACAGGAGCAGGTAATTGCCCAAGGGGGATATTTTTAAAAGCATTTCAGTTTTTGCTGTATTTTCCCAAACTTCAGCTTGCCACCATAATGCTCAGCATCCCACCCTCCATCCTCCTCGTGGGAGACATTTGACTTCCCTGGGCTCACTCTTTTCTAGACTAACTCATCTTCTGCCACATTTCTTGGAATGATTTCCTCCTGGTCAGGACAGATATAAGCCAGTGACCTTTGGGAGGAGGAATGCCAAGGCTCATCCTAACCCTTCCCAGGATCCAGAGGAGGTTCCTGCATCTAGGGTGGCAATTTCTAGAAAAGCCTTGACCTTCCTAACACTTTCCTTCCCATTCTTGGGATGGGAACTGGTCCCAAGTGGTTCCTGCTGGCAGGCTTTTCAGTTAAATAGACAAAACCTCCAGCTTTTCAGTTAAATAGACAAAAACATGTTGAATGAGGAGACGTATGGCAACTGTAACATCCCAGTCACGCCACACACACCAGGCTGCTGCTTGGAACAAAGAAAAAAGTGCTGCTAAAAATACACATTTAGAGGTTTACATTTAGATTTTGTCTTTTGTTTTGTTTTGGTTTTCGATCCAAACATCTGTCTTGGTGCCAGGGAAGAGAACAGAACAGCTGATTTTTTAATCATCCCATTAAAGCCATAAATATAATGTGGGCAGCTCTTAATGGCTTCTGATTAATAAATGAATGGTTGTTCCATACCCTTTAATTCAAATCCAAGATGCTCTGCCAATGCAGAAAGACAAGGAAGAGAAAGAGAAAAAAGAAAAACAGGTCTGTCAGAGATCTCTAATACACAAACACACACACTGTGCAGTTACAGCTTTTCTCTAGGCTCAGCAGCAGTGACACAGCAGACAGTGTACGCTTCAGAGCATTTCAAATTCCCACCAGAGCTTATATCTTGTGTAAAGAAAGACCCAAACAAATTGCAGTGGAAGATAATTATGAATTCTTTGAGTTAATTATGAATTCTTTTGAGATGAGCCATGTTTGTTAGTACCTCGTATGGAATTCACAGTTCAGGGAAAAAAAAAAGAAAAACAAAAGGAAAAAAAGGAAAAGAAAATAATAAATAGATACACTTGTTCTGAAACAACTCCTGACAAGTCAAAACACAGAGTGACTGCACGAACCTGGTAAAAACCATTCATTCCCTTTCTGTAGGTAAAACATGCCTGGCATGGTTTCACATGCCCCTCTCTGCCCGGGGTGCTGTGCAGTGCTGGGCAGGCAGATATGGCAGTGCCTGGGGGACACCCGGGACCTGCCAGCACCATTCTGCTGCCCACAGCCCCACGTCTGGTGTGGGATGCAGGGTGTCACCTTGCAGCACTCCCCGGATAGATCTGCAGGGGACCCCCTGATGCTGCAGGTGAGCAGCTGCCCAGGCAAGGCAATGAATCCCTTCCAGATCTAAAAGTGCAAATGGCACCAAAAAGTTTCCCTCGAGTCTCGGAGCTTTCAGATTTCATTTCTGCATTGCTTTAGAAGCATCGAGCAGGCTGAGGAAAAGAAAAGAAAAGAAAAGAAAAGAAAAGAAAAGAAAAGAAAAGAAAAGAAAAGAAAAGAAAAGAAAAGAAAAAGAAGAAATTGGAGCATCTGCTTTCAGATTCAGGTTCATGACACGACTGCAGAGACAGTGCTAAGCAAAGCAGTTCACCTAATAAAATAACAATGCAGTTATCCAAAACAGGTATCCTGAGTTTTAGTAATTTTCCTGGTACAGGCCTCACCTAAAGACAGCTTTTCTTACACCAACATTAAAGTTCTTCATACTTATTTTACACCCAAGTGAGCTCTGCTGCTCCCAGTCACCATATGCACAAGATTATTTGCAGCTTGGAGATGTCCAGATTCATTTACTGTTTTTTCCATAGAAACTGCTTTTTGCTGCACAGAAATATTGGGTTTCTTTTGCAAGGCTGTTCAAAATTCAGGCAGGGGGTGGGGGGAATTGGCACTAATTGCTATGGAACATTTAAGGTGTTTTCTAAAGCAGGTTCTTCTCTTCAGGTCAGTGTTGGTTGGGGGGAGGGTTGGGGGCTGGATGTGTTGGGTGTTTGGGTTTTTTTTTTAAATTTTGTATAATTTAAAAGCCACAAGACCTGGCTGCTCTCTGCTTCACATCTCACGTTTGTGCTAAAGGAATGGCAAACTCTACCACGTGTTTCAGAGTCATTTTGTACAGATTGCAGTGACATGGACTGAATGTGGTGGTGGGCAGCAGAGAAGGGGACAGAACACAGCCTGAACCTCCTGGTTACCACATCTACCCTTGATCTTTTCCATCCAACCATCACTCACTGCTTCACCTGACACTATGACAAATGTGTGTAGAGATGCATTAACTTTCACCTATATATCTTGGCTCTTGATCCATCTGATAGCTGCTTAATGCCTGTGCTGCCACGTTTCCTGTTCCAGGCTTTGCTGCAATCTCAACAGCTATGGATGGATTTAATTCAAAACATTTTCATGGTCTCTTTTTTTTTTTTTTTTTTTTTTTTTTTTTTTTTTCAGCCTCTCACATCAGAACAGCAGTTTTGGCTCCCTAGAGCCACGGAGCAGATACAGCTAGCTGGCTCATGGGATCTTACCTACAGGTTCTCTGAGTTGGAGAGAAACCATGGGACCACTTTCCTGACCACGCCTGCAAGCCCACTGGCAGCTCTGCAGATAGAGGAAGCCTCACCCCAGCTTATACTCCTGCATCTGATGTCTGTGGCTACTCCAGGACTTGTCTATCACCATTCCAGGGTACAGACATTGCTTCTGTCTCCTCCATAACTGAACACATTAAGCACCAAGCTCCTCTCCCCATCCCTTGCTCAGGAACTCCTTCCATCCTGGGCTTCCTTCTGTGCTGGGACAGCAAGGGAAGAGACACTTCAAGAGTTTACTGGGATTTGGAGTGTTTGTCTCTTCTCTAAAGAAGAGATGGATTGAAATTATTCAACACGTTACATTCCAGAGTCTAACGAGATGATCCCAGCTCTGGGAGAAACATGAATTCAAAATGTCATTACTCTGCATTCAGCAGAGGGGCATCTTCATCACAGAGAGGGTTTCCCACACAGTATGTACCTGGTTTAGATCAACAATATACTGTTTGGGAGCAAACACGTATCAGAAATTGAAATTTCTCCTAGAGACAACAGTTCTTTTTGGTCTGAGAGACCAAAAGATATTTCTGACCGCACACCATGCTTAAAAGAAGACTCCTTGACTTTTTAAAGGGGTTGATCAGGAAAGGTAATACACCTTTACAAGCTCTGGGTTATATTTGCTGCTAGGTGGAGAAGATACTCAGCATGACATGTGTCACCAGCCCTGTGTCCTGCAACAGCTCAGTCAACCTGTGTTTTACTCACCCTCCCTGTTCTAGCAGTCTGGCAGCCCTTCCTGATGGGCATGCCTGGAAAACTTTGGGCATCAGTCCCCTCTGCAGCCATTAACCCTCCAGAGGGAAGGATGAGGTCTTGGCAAGTCCTCCAGGCAGTGATTCACTCCATGCCAATAGAGGTGGTTGCACTGGGGAGCTGTATCCCAGGCTTGTGGCAGAGGGAACCTTTGGGATAACTAAAATTAATCGGATGGATCTCGTCTGTGGAGATGAACTGATAAATGCCAGGAGCACTGAGGAATGCTGCAGTTCTCTCCAGCTCCCACAGGACAAGCTCCATTGGAAGTGATACATCCAGATGTTACCACACAAATAAATTACCATGAGACAGCACTGGGGTGGTGGCTCTAGGCTGAGGAAACGGGCACATTATTTTTCCCACATCATCAACCTTCTGTCTGAACTCCACACATGCTCCCTGGTCATGGCAAGTAGCTGGGGCTGAGCACCCTGAATTGCCACGGGCTTCCCCAGACTACTTGAAGTGAGAAGATGCTATTTGGAAAATCTCATCCCAAAGGTGTCTGCCAAAGCTTTCTGAAAATGCTGGACTTCAGATAAAGGCTCCATTTTTCCAATGCAGGCACCAGTGTTAAGGATACAGTATCTGCTCACCCCTTTAATGGATTACTTTGCAGTAATTCTGTCATTTCTTGTCCTTTAAACCTAAGCCAGGCTCTTCTGTGCTGGCCCCAATGGAAACTGGCTGAGTGGTTTGGAAATGTCTGTATGACAGAAGGTTGGCCAACAGAGAGAGGCAGTGAGCATGAGAGAGTTGAGGGAGGGGAAAAAGATGGAGAAGAGGGGACAAAGGGAAAGAGGTTAAAAAAATGTTTCATTTTCCCCATTTTCATCTCAGCTGCAGCGTGATGTATGGGATTCAGGTTGGATGCCATCACCCCAGCTCTTCCAAGCAGGGCTGGATGAAGGGTCAAATGATGATCTTTCTAAAGAGACAAGTCACTGATCTTACCCTCAGTTCTCCCAAAGGCTGACTGACATTCAGCTGAAGTGGATTGAAGGAAAGAACCAGGAGGGATTTAGGTGCTCTGGAGGGTGGGTGGGTGCTCTGGGGATGCACTGTCACAAATTTTGTGCTGCATTTTTTCTCCTCCCTGGTCAGCAGACAGTAAGCCCCACACTTCCCTGAGCTGCAGTGACTTTGTGACTATGTTTTCCTCTATAGTATATTTTACCTGGTTTAAAAGGTGAACAGACAAAAACTTTGCATCCAAGAAATCCTTCTAGGAGTAACACTCCAAGACAAGGAGGCTCTCACTGAACTGTAGAATTCTAGGATGGTGAAAAGGTAGATGAAAGACTTAGCAAATAGCTGTGAAAACAGCAAGACAGAGTGTTGCTAATAGATTGTACTGACCAGAGGAATATTTGATCCAGACTTCCCCCAGGGGGGACAGGAACAGTGCAGGACATTCCCATGATGCTGGGGACAGAGGACACTGTGCTCAGGGTAAGGGCAGGGCAATATGTGGGTTCTCCAAGTGAAGAAGTTCTGCACATTATCCATGAGCTGCACAGCCAGACAGCTTGGCCAGGGCTATATCTACAAAAATAATTTGGCAGGCTTCAAGAGTCCAGATACATGACAGAGGATTAATGTCCTGCTGTGGATTAGCATGCAATTAACTTGAGAAGATCCCAAAGTGTAACCTGCATGCTGTCCAGGGGAGAAAATAACCCTCTTGGGATTAGCAGCAAGTGCTCTGTCATTACCCAGCCACAGCACATCAGCCTGTAATTAAGTGGTCAGTGGTTATCATGTCATTGGAAGATGACTCCAGAATATTTGTGGAATTTCAAATGTTGCTAAACATTGTTTTAGGATTCAGATGAGTAAGAGGTGGAGGAGGAAACAGAAAAGCAAAAACTATTCTTCTGCTTATCATTTTCATATTGCAATCAACCAGTAGGAAATTAGTGCTGAATGAACAGAGAAGGTAAAATTTAGATCTAAACTTTCCCAGAAGAGCTTGATCTGGTGCATTTATTCACCTCCTCACAGGGACTCAGTGTGAGAAGAAGCAAGAATCCCAAATCCACCTGTCAGAAGGGTCACTTCTACATGTCAGGGTGATGACCAACAGTCCTCCAGCTGCAGCTTGGTGACTTCAGAATGAATGGGACCACCCCTCAGAAAAACAAGAATCCTCTCACCTGATAAACCTGTTCTGCATCCAGGATGCTTTAATTGCCAGGGCTGGAGCTGCTTTGTGTTACCCACAGTTCTGTTTCCAGCCCACAGAGCCTCATACAAGCACTGCAAGTAGAAAGTTTCTGCTTTTCTGGGTGGCAAGGCTCTGTGAGAGGAATTTCCTTGGAAAGAATGACTGATGGGAAGTCCCAGAGATCTGATGTAGGGGAAAAGTGGTACGACTGGAAAGGAATCATGCTGCTGAGATGGTGACACTGATCACACCCAGCAGTGGTGTGCTGGGTGCTCAAGAAGAGGTGGTGGTTCTCATCTTGGAAATACCCATGCTCATCATCTGCTGTTGGAAGGAATCTGTAATGGCCATGGGAAACGTCCTGACACACAGCAAACAAGTCCATTAGCAGCCCCTACACTTTTGGTGGCTCCAGGTGGGATGTTCTGGGAGAAATCCCAAGCTGGGAACTCAGGAGATGATTTTGCATCTGTGTCCAATGAAAGCAGAATTTTCCAGGTAGTCTGCAAACTGCAAGACCCTGATTTTTCAGCATAAGCTTTTCACTTCCCTGTTTCCAGATGACTGCTCTGAGGATCACACAATGAGGGTAGCTCTCTGTCTCCTCTTTGAAAAAAGGAGTTGATGCCTTAATAACAAACTCTTAGGGGAATCCAAAGAAGAGAAAGTCTGGTCCCATAGTGAACAGCAGAAAATTCCAAAGCAGACCTAGGAGAAAACTCCAAGTATGAATTAAAATTCAATTTCAAGAATGAAAAATGGGGTTAAAATGGAGAATATGGTAAATTACATTGTATATTAGAGTCAGCTCTATGCCAAGGTGTTTACAGGCAGGCTACAGACTCAACTTTAATTAGGTCACAAAGTAGAAAATGAAGATGTTCCACTAAACAGGAAAATGAATGGTGTGACATTTGTCCTCCAGATCAGTGACAGTTATTCTGGCAGATGAATGAATAGCAAAGTTGATGAAATTTCAAAGATGAAATTTCAGATTCCACAGACAAGAGACAAGCACAAACATAAAACTTCATTCCAGATTTCTAAATTGTTCCATAAATTCCAAGTGGAAAGAATCCAAATGTGCAGACTTAGGCAAGTTATAAATGTTCCTGCTCAGAGTGTTTAACTTGCAATATCTCAGCCCCACCAGGCGTGAAATAGCTGCCAAGGTGTTTTACAGAACCCTTACAACCAGCCAGCCCAAATGCCTGGCACTTTATTAGTAAAATTCCAGCAGGGTTTTACAAAGACCTGAGATGTTTCTTATAGAAGGGAGAGCACAAAGCTAGATCTTGAGCTGATGGAGAACAGGCAGCTATGACATACAGGTGGCCAGCACAGGCATTTCTTTTTTAATTTTTGGTTTTGGTTTGTTTTTTTTTTTAAAGTTTCTTAAAAGGATGGATGATTTTGGACATGCTTCTGTCTTCTGGAAAGAGCTGCAAGATGCAGTTGTGCCTATAAGTAAGACCCAGGAGACAGCTGTCAATTGTGTGACTCTCCTGTTAGCTACCAGAACCTCTCACAGTAGAAAAACTTCCTGAAACCATTGCTGAACTTCCCACCCATGTGTGCCAGCAGAGATGAAGATCTGAGTGCAGATCTGGATTTTGAAGGCCAAACAGTGCCTGGCTACCAGTGCTATGGAGTCATTCAGGCTGTGGATCAAGAGTTTGATGTGTTAAAACTCTGGTGAAGAGAATAGACAGACAGACACCTGTGGCTCTCTAGGCACTTCCACCAGGGCTCTGGGAGCTACCTCTGGGGAGTTTGTACTCGTCACCCTCAGCACCTCTGGAGGATGAGATACTCCATCCTGATGGAAGCACTGGAGTTCAAGCCTCCAAATCCTCACCCTCCTGAACCCTCTGCAGTGACTATGAAGGGAGCCTGGGGTATGAATTTGGACTTAAACATCTATCTCAGATGTCTAAAAGCCCTCTGAAAAAATAATGAGGATCTGACTGCTGTCACAAAGAGGTCAGCAGGGAGACCAGTGGCCAGAAGATGAGTTCATGACAGGAATCCAGACACCAGTATGGTTGGTTACTCCTTGCCTGCATATTGCATTCCCTGTGGTCAGGGTCAGGGAGGATTCCTGCTTTAGGTCATATTTTGGAGTTAGGATTTCCCAACCCCTGGTTTCCTTGGAGTTACATCCTAGCTGCAAGATCTGCCTCCTGAAACTAGCAGATGATTTGACTTCACCACTGTTTATACAATGCATTAGATGTGTTAAATATCTGCAGCTACAAAAACATGAAGACTTATAACTATGATGACCTCAATATGAAAAACATTTTGGTAAGATGATCTAAGGACTCATCACCCATGGAAATGATTCTCTGTATTCGCCTCTACCAAGGCTTTCCTTTGTTTCATAGAGTAATTGCAGACAATCACTGCCTGCAGTGCCATCATCCCTGCCATTAATTCTGCTTCAGTCTAAATTAAAACCGCTGTAGATGTTTCCTTAATGGCCCTCAGTTCTATTGTACAGCTTCTATAAGGCTTTCCTTTAACGTTTAGACAACATGAGCTTCTGACTTCCACCCACCAGCAGGTCCTGAAGTGGGGATGGAGAAACATGCACAGAGAGCAAGTGAGATCAGTGAAGTTTCACAAAGGCAAAAGGGATCCAGCCAGGCTTAAGCCAGCACATCTCAAGTCAGGACATCTTAAATTAGGACATCTTAAGTCAGGACACCTTCTTCTTCAGACCTATGTACCTCTCAGGTATTTGAACCCCAGTGCATGCATCTCCCTTTCTTTTCCTCTTCTGCTTCGATGAATGTGAGAGAGCAACCTCTCATCTTCCCCTAAAAAGGAGCTCAAACAAAGCAGACAGAGCTTTGAAACTTCCCTGGGAGCCTCTGCCTGTATGGCCTGGGTGTGGGATTCCTGGGAGTCAATGGCTCAGAGGGTCTCCCTCATCTGGACTTCTGCTCCTTAGCAGGTTCCTGACCTTCTGCTGCCTGCTGGGAGCCATCAGGACTGAGGAGCAAAATCTCTGTGCTGCCTTGGCAGATTCAGAGCTCACACCTTGCAGGGCCAGAGCCATGGTGTCTGCTCTATGATCCATTTCCTCAGGGAAGGAGCTGTTTCAGCATGCTTTGCTTTTTTTCCTCCAGTATCTCAACACATTTCCCATTACACTGGCATTCCAGTGAAAGCAAAAGAAAATGCAAAGTCTGTCTAGGCAGACAGGAACCAACTGCTGAGATGCTTCCTTGAATTCTGCTCTTGCAAGTTCCTACCAAAAGTAAATTCTGTTAACCCAATTGGGCTGGGACAGGCTGGGAGGTCTCCAAGCCAGCGGAATAATACAATTCCTATTGAGTTCCTCTGTACCAATCTGTCAGAAAATAGCAACAGTAGGACTATGATATGGAAAAAAAAAAAAAAAAAGTCCATCTTTAACATTTCCTCTTTTGTTTTCAAGCAGGAGGGTATATACCCAGAATATCTGGTAGGAGGCACTTGGTCAAATGTTTGTAACAGCAGCAAAGAGAAACTTCACATGCAAGAAAACTTGTCTAACTACATCTGATTTTCATCTTCATCACTGCAGTGGGCTAGCAGGTATTTCAGTTAATCAGAGAAAAACCAAACCTCCAGAGCTGCCTGTCAAATAAACAAAGGTAGCCCAAACTCCCATAGAACTTGGGGAGTTTTACCCGAGCAAACTCTGAATAAGGATTGAAATGGGTGAGATAAGAAGCTGCTCCCAGGATGAAAAACCACATCTGGCATGATGCTGCACCAGCTCCACCTCTGGCCCCAGTTCAGAAAAGTATCTGCCAAACCTTTTCAGAACAGTCTCTTAAGTTTATTGTCTCTGCACTAAGGGTATACCTACTAGGAGTCATATTATAATATTATTTAATATTTATGTCAAAGAATCAGAAGGCCCCATCTAGACCTGAAAACCTAAAATACCCCAAATGCATTCAAAACAACACCAGTGTAGGTGTCATTATTTACTTTTTAAGTAGCTGTCAAGTGCTGGCAATGTTCTCAACACATGAATCAGGACAGAGCTATTTTATTTTCAGTGGAAATGCCTGAACCTCATTTAATCTATTTCAGCTTTTGACCTGTCAGAACCCATATGGGACGAAGCACTGAGTGAATTACAGAGCAACAGCAACTTCTGCTGTGCCCTAATTATTGATTAAAGCAGAAAGCAAATATTTTTCCCAGTCCAGACTCAAGTGAAATGCTTTGCCTATTCAGAACAGCAAGTTCAGTGCGTGCTTCTCTGCAGTCTTGCTGCTCTGGGTATTACCCAACTGTGACCTGAAAGTGAAAACAGCTATAAACACACATGAATCACCATCTTAGATGATTTTTAGCCAAGTTCAGACAGGTAACCTGGACTGCTAGGCTGTTTTTACCTTACTATCCCATGTCATAAAGCCTAATTGAGGTAAGGAAGTGTATGTGTGTGGGTTTGAAGGAGGTGCTGTTCCTCTAACACACAAATAACATGAAAACAAACCTCATTCCTATAAAAAGATTAATTCTGCAGGCTGACAAACACCCCCCACATGCTGTTTATTCTTACCATTCTTGTTCTGGAAAGGCGTTTTCCTGACACAAAACTCATTTTCACCCCTGTTCTGGTTTTGCAGCATAGTAGCAGTAATGTTTAAGCCTGTTGGGCACCACCTCGGGAATTATGCTGCAAATCAGCTTCATCAGGTGAGCATCCCACTGCTGTCTGCAGCCACAGCCCCTGACACCAGGGGCTTCAAAGTGGAGAGGAAAGCCTCTGGCATCAGGTTAAAGATCAAAAAACATTATTTTGTCATTTTAAAAAAGAGCTTACTTGGACGTTTTGCTCTGAAAGAATAAATCAATGGAGGGTTCAACTTCAGAAGCCAATTTGGAACAAAAGGCAATGTAAAACCATCAAGCTGTCCCAGGGGCCTCACAAAGCTCATTTGCATCTTGTCTGTATCCTCTGCAGAGGAGAGGCTAATGGGAGCACTTGCCAGCTATTAGTACGTGCTAATGAGCTCCCTGCTAGTGCCAGCTCAGGATGAGGACAGCACAACTTCTCCCCGAGAGGTGGGAGATGGGGTAGAGGCAATCAAGGAGTCCTCCTGGAGGGGCTTCTCCTCTGGTTTCCACTCATTAAAGCCTCTTCTGTGCTTCTTTTGGCAAAGGCTCTTTTTGCAGCCAGCCACCCTTTGTGGTGGTCCAAAGGGCCAGCAGGGAGGCAGGGGGGGTCACACAGAGGGTCTCCGTGGCCAGTTTCCTGCCACTGTAACTGCAGCTCCTGGCAGGTCAGTCCTTACCCTGCCCAGGTCCCCACTGATGCTGGGATGCTCTCTGAATATGGACCTGGAAAAATTATCTGCCCTGAACAAAAGGAGCTAATGATGTCTACAAGCAAGGAGACCTAAAGCCTGCAGGAACTGGGAACTAGAAGCTGGGAAGAGCTGGGTGCAAGGGCTCTGGGGCATTTACACCCACTGAATACAAGGTTAAAGGATCAGTCACTGTAGTTAGACACAACCCAACAAGGCTGCCCAAGTCCCTGGGAGAGACAGGAACATCTCTGTGTCTGGAAGCAGGTTTAGCCTTTATCCTGCGTGGCACTGAGGCATGGGAAGCCCTGCGAGAGCAGCAACCCCCAGCAGGATCTCTGGGGCTCCAGGCTTGTCCAGCCCCCCAAGCCAGACTCTGAACAACCTCATCTGAAACTGCTGCTTGGCTTAGCCACGGGCAACTGAAGCACAGCCTCACCTCAGGGGTGAGGTGCCCTGCAGCCTGTGCTGGGATTCCCTCAGTTGGTGCAGAGAGACTCACACAGCCCTCCCCAGAGCCCTGGGAAAAAAGACACCTCTGGCACTGCCCAACAGGTCCCTCCTGAGACAGCAGTGCCAGCAGGAGCAGCTTGTCACACAGACTGTTCTCACACACCACACCACACAGCACACCACATACCCTTGTGCCTTCTTTGCATTTTGCATGAAAAAGAGCAAACAACATTAAGTTCAACCAGAAGTGAAAGCAGAGCCCATTCTAACAAAGGGGGAGATAACAAGAGCCCCAGTTCTCCTCTTGGACACCATCACAGCTCCTCTTAGGGCCAAGCAGAGCTGGGAGTGCACAAGACAGGAAGAGGGCTCTTGGAGAACAGAAGAACCTGCTTTAAGGACACGACACAGAGCTACAATAACCAGGGAGAGAGAGAAGTAGAAAGAGACATACTGGAGAAGCTGACCATTGCGAAATGCTGACACCGGTCTCCTGTGAATTCGATCGGACACCTATCGGAAGAAAGAAAACCAGAAAGAGAGAAACAAGATAGCAAAATGACACCCAACCAGATGGAACTGAGGCCCCTGCTGATCCCTTCCATGGCTCCTATCCGTCTGCCTTCTCCCTTACCTGCATCCCTAAGCCCTAGCCCAAAGCTGACACCAAGAGCCATCCCTGACTAGACCACTCTACAGCCACTGTTGTGCCCGGGAGGTTTTAAGGAGTGTGGTGCATTTTTTGTCTTCAAACATACTTTGCTTAGGATCTGGCATGTACAATCGCAAAGGCAGTTTCTCCAAACATCTCTGTCCGAAGAATCCGTTTGGACATCTGGAGGGGAAAAGGGGAGAAATCACAGAACATGTCTGGCACCGTTCTTGAGGCTAAGGTCAGAAACAAAAAGTGCATTGTGATGAATGGAAAAAATAAAGGTTTTACGTGTGTATTTACTCTTCACTTTGCATCGCCTAGGCACCTGCAACATCAGCATTCCAGCTCTGCTCTTGGCCAGGATCTCCAAGCAGCCAGCCAAGCCCCTCCTTTCCTCCTCTGCCTGCTTCCTTCCTTCTCACCTGTTAGAAGCACCAGCTGGCAGCAAGATCGAGATGGGCTGGATGCTACTTTCAGAGCCTCCCCTTGGAGCTGCTATCTAGACAAGACTGGCAAGAGGCACCAGAGAGAGGTGAGGAGCTGCTCAGGCAACAGCAAGTGCTGCGTAGGGTGAGCATCTGCCCGGGGCTGCCCAGGAGCACCCAGAGGATGCTCCAGGGAAAAGGGTTACGTTGCAGTTAGAGGGAAAGCATCTGCAGAGTCTCTGTGTTAACAGAGAGAAAGGGACAGAGAGGAAAGCTGAACTGAACAGGTCTCCCATGCTGTCACACAGCGAGGCTCTCGTGGGTGTCCCCAACCACTGGGACGTGCTGGGGCGCCAGCTCCTGGGGCACTGGTTATGGGTTGGCAGGATGCTGCAGTGGCAGTGACGTGGGGAAGTGCCACCAGCTCAGGAGGAAGCTCCCTGGAGCAGGTTCCAGGCTAAGCCACGTTTGAGGGGCTCAGGAAGGGGGGCAGGGGGGCATCGGGAGCTGCTGGGCTGTGCCCAGGGGACACAGAGTGGGTGCTGTGACCCAGCACAGCTGCAAGTGACCCTGGGAGGCAACTGGAGCTCAGCTGATGGTGGGCAAACCCTCCTCCTGCAAGCACTGAGCTCTCTCCCTTGCTTCACATCTTTTCTTCTGGAGAGTCCCTCAGTGTTATGCCTGGATCTCCTGACGTTCCACCTTCCTACCTGCCTGTTCCACAGCTCCCTCCCTAACTGACCTCTCCCTCCTCTGAGCTCAGGAAGGTTTTATCTTTACACCTTGCACCTTAACACCTGGTTTCCAGCTTCCTGGGGTAAGCAGGGCTCCCAGACATCAGACCTGCCTCCATCTCAGCTGTCACTCACAAGATTGCACCATCCCTCAGTGTTTGGCAGGTCCTGGCTGCTCAAAAAAGAAGAGACTGAAAGGCACCTCAGCAAAAAGGACATGGACCAGAGGCCTGAGAGTGAGGGCAATGGTTTGGCTCCCTGCTGGCCATTGCAGAGGACAGAAAGGAGCTGCAGGTCCGTGTCCCAGACACTCACTGAGTGGGTGCTGCAGATCTGACTCTTTTGTGCCTCCCAAAGGCACAGCAACACCTGCTTCCAGGAAGCAGTAAAGCTTCCTGCTACTGGAAGCAGTAAAGCTTCCAAAGCTTTACAGCCACAAAGCTGCTTGGCAGAAGAGTTCTGTGCTGCTGCTCAAGGGCTACAGCAGCATTTTGTTGTTCTGGACAGGCTCTGTTCAGCTGGCATGCTGTAGATTTCAGTTCCAGGGGCAATGAGAGAGTCAAGAGTGGAGCTGAATTCCTGGTTCCCTTACTCAAAGGAACATGGACAGTTTTTTTCTGCAGCTATTTAGTTTTCCTGGGGGTAAGAATTAGAAATTAGAGACGTCTTTCTTATGTGTTATGACCAGAAACCCTTGATTTTCAGTAGTTTTCCCTCCTCATGGACATGCCCCTGGGCCAGCAGGTGGGAATCACACCGTGCAAGGGAGCATCAGCCCCAGCATGGCACAGAGCAGGGCTACACCAGGGGTACACGGACAGACTGCCAGGACACCCCCAGCTGAAGGGCTTCTCTCTGAACAGGAGAGATGAGATTAAGCTGAGATCTGAGGAAGGACCTGAAGAGGCACAAGGCAGGGCAAGGGGTAAAGATCTCCCAGCTGTGGCAATGACATGGCTGGTGTCATTCCCCCGTGCTTGGAGACCTGAATTAATGCTCCTGGGGGGAAGGCTGAGACATTTCCTTGCCATACACCACTGCCACAGGCTCCTCAAGGAGGCCATCCAGCTGGGGGACAACCTCTGGGGCTCCAGAGGGAGCTGAGCCTTAGTGCTGGATGCCTCCAGAGGGACTACAGATATTCCTTCCTCTGAATCCAAAGTGATCCGAGGAGAAGATAAGGCCTCTAAAAGGCTGCATGATCTTTCCATTCCATCCACTGGCCTCTACCTCAAGACCTCCACAGCTCCAAAGCTTTCCCTTATTTATTCCCCAGTTTTCCAAGGCAGGATGCCCCATGTCCAGGGGATATTCCTTCTGCTGTCTCTCTCATGGAAGAAAGCCTTGGATGACTGGCAGGGCTTTGGCACTTGATTTCTGATGTTTTTTCCTGCAGTTTTGGTAGGTTTGGTAGGTTTTGGTAGGTCTGCACTGAGTAAAAAGCTGGTGCAGCCTCCCTGCCCATGACCAAACCCGTTTTCTGTGCTACACAGCATCTGGGGTTTGGGAGCTGGGCTGATGTGGGAGTGTGCTGATTATTTGTGCACCTCAAACTGCCTGGGGAGGACTTTGGGGCAAGGCTCTGTGTGAGGCTTCATTGAACTCCATAGTCAAACACTTCAGTTTCTCAGTATCCAAGTCGCTTTTGAAACAGGAAATTTTGACTCCTTGGTCAAGGAAAAATTTGAAAAAAAAAAAAAAATTTGAAAATTTCAGTCCCTCTTCTCATTTTTTGACATTCTTCTTGGAGCACAGGAAAGGCAAACATACCAGTAATGTCACTTCAGTACCAGGGAGCCCAGCCAGCTCACAAGGAAAACACATCCCAAGGCTTTCCCATCAGTTTTTCCCTATGATGAAGCAAAGGAAGATGGTGCTGGGAAATGGAGGAAGGAAGATGCTCTGTTGGCAATCAAAGAGGCAGCTGGGTGATGCAGGACAGCCCTAGGGAAGCTTTCCAGAAACCTTTAGGAAGCTGCACTGAGGGTTGAACAAGGCATCCAAAATAGAAGGTGTCTTCCCAATCCTTTGTGAAGTTTATTCACGACCAGTGAACTTATTCAGAGTCTTCCAAGATACCCAGTTTACCTTGCAGCATGCTGCCCTTTTGTCTGGGACTGGAGATTGTCCAAAGGGCCTCAGGGGTGCTGCTGAACAAAGCAACTGGCCAACCCACCTCAAAAAGGAGGTAAAAGTGTCTCAGGTGCACAAGACATCAGTGAGGGCTGGAACTCCAGTGGGACTGATGCTGCATGCCATTAGGCAAAGGCTGAAAACCCCATGAAAACTGGGGGAAGGAAAGAAAAACCCAGCACGAAGGTCTTGGGTGAAGAAGTGAAAAAGCAAACCAGAAAAGTGCCAAAGAAGCTTTGATGCTGTGACAGACACCACGGGGCCCATCTTCAGATCTCTGCAGCCAGCCCCGCGGGGGTGGGAGCAGAACTCGCTAGACAGAAGGCAGGAGCAAACCCTCTTCTCTGTCTCTGGGACAGCTCAGGCTTTTCATCTTCAGTTACAAGTGAATCAGCAGGCAGAAGAGTGGCAGAAAAGAAGCTCTCCTGAAGATGAGCACCTCCTGTCACCTCCCAAGATAGCACAGAAGCTGCCAAAACACATCGGCTGTCCCGGTGTCCCTGGGTCCCGGATTCCTCAGGATCACTGTCAGCAACAGTGACCAGGAGACCTTGGAAACAGTGCCCAGAATTCCTTCATTTTTAGCTGCCTCATATTTCTAGGTCGATGAAGAGGAAGTGGGATTTATTACTATGGCCCCAGATGTGACTTGAGGAAAGAAATTTCCAGAGTGATGGCACACGAGTCTCCCAGTCTGGAGAGGAAGAGAAATGGAAACCACCCCTGCTGCATGCAGAATCTACTGCCTGGGGAAGGGCTTCTGGGCAGCAACTCCTCACTGGCCAAACATATTCATACCTGAAAATAAAGGCTCACTAAGGATGAGAGCCCTGAGGCGGTCAGTGATCATCCCACCATTCCTGCACGTCTTACCCTAGTCGAGAGGTTTTTGGTTGGCTCACCCCAAAAATGGAATTCTTCCTTCTTCTGAAAGCTCTTGGAGGACCTACACAGATGGTGGGCTATTCCTGCAAATATTCCTTTTGGATTTTCTGGCCCACTCACTGGTGTCACAGGGGTCAAACTTTTCAAAGAAGGGAAGGCAAGGGAAGCAGACAAAGCTTTGGCTGTAGGAGCAATCCTGGGAAACTGCACCATCCTCTTGCAGATGGCACCTTTTGCCCTCTCTAGCCCCTGTGGAGAAGCTCCAAGACTTTACCTTGCTTAACTCCATCTCTCTCTGCCTAACCAGAAGCATGAAAATTAAAAAAAAAACCCCAACAGTTATATCTGAAAATTTGCTGCTTGCAAATGCCATCAGTGAAACTGGTCAGGAATTTTTCTGTCCAGATTCTATTGTTGCTGGAAAGTGTTCAGTTCTTTCAGTTTTGACTTTCTCTTTTTTTATTTTACCCCATTTCAAAATCATCCACAAAGTTCTGCTCTTGAGTTCTGAATGAATTGCAGTTACATGTTTATGTGGTAAAAAAATGCAGTAAGATGATCAGCCAAATAAAGCATCTCAAAAAGTACAAACAAAAATCATTTGAACAACCCATTTTTCTGTTGTTTGCAGAGCACTTATTTATGAAAATTGAGAAACTTTGACCCTTTGCACTCCATCAGGGTAGAGCAATAATTATTTTTCACTATTACTAGATAGTATCATCCTGTTCCTGCTGGAAGCAAAGCTTTTTCTGCCCAGCTGTTGATCTAAATCTTGCGAGGGTTGGCACTTTTCCATTGCTCTCCCAGATCTTAATTCAAGTCTGCCAAATTCAGCAGCTCTCAGAATGCCACCCGTGGTACAGGAGAATGTGAATGAGCAGGTGCTTCAAAATAATGGGATAAGGAGAAGCTCCAGCAGAAGGACACAATGCACTGATGTAAGCAAATGAAGAAATGTTTCAAGCATGTTGCTTATTTGTGTGAAGGGCTGAAGAAGAAGACAGTTCTGTCATTGTCCCCTGACCAGTCCCAGATGATCAGGCTCTGGAGAGCCCCAAAATGCTGGACTCCACAAAACTGCTGATGGGAAGAAAAGAAAGCAACCAGAATAAATGCAGAGGCCTTATCCAGAGCAGCTAATCAAGGCATGTTTGCTGGATAGGAAAGTCCAAACTGCAGGGCCACCCACTTTGGGGCTCAGTGTAGACAACAGGGCAGCTCCAACCCAGCTGTGGGTGCTCAGCAGGATCAGCACCACTGAGCCTCACTGCTGGAGGATCAGCTTCCACACTGCTGTAGTTATCTGTGCATTAAAAAGGATGCATTGAACAGGGTGCACAGATAGACAGGAACCCACAGAGGTACCTTGATCTCATCCCCTCAAGACATACAGCCTGCAAAACCCAAGGATAGGTCCTGGATGGTTTGGGAGATTTGGAACAGGATGTGGAGCTTTTCACCCCAGCTCAACGCTCTGGATTCTTCTATTCCAAAGATAGAGAAAGACAGAGGGTTTGCAGCACCTCCCCCCAGAGCTGCTGATAAAGCCCCAGCAAAGTGAGATGGCTGTGGGGCTGCAAGGTGCCCCCTGTGCTGCCCACACCAGAAGAGTCACTGGGGGGATGGCACAGGTCCTGCCACCACGGGGGGCTGAGCAAGGGTGACAGCAGCCACAGGGTGGTCACCCCTTTGAATGCTGCTCTGAAAAAGCACAGGGGAGCTGGCAATGTGGCTCAACCTTCAGAATGATCTTTTTCCCTTTCCTGAAAAAATCCACAGGAAACAATATACTCAGAGGCTTCTGGAAAGTGATCATGTAATATTGGGAATTGGAGCTTTGCATACATCCATGTTTAAAAATTAATTGATCTCTTTTTCTTTTCGTTTTTATTCTCTCCTTTCACTTTTTGTTTGAGGTCCTCCAAGCCTCTGGCCTCACTCTCAGGAAATGCAAAGCTTGCAGCCCAAACTCTGTTTATTTGTCAGCATCTGTAAATCCTTCAGACCGACTCTTGCAAGAACAACAGGTCCAACATGATGTGGAAATATTGCTCTAGAAAGCATTTTAAGTCTTCTGATCCCATCCAATGTAGGATGACCCTGGCCCAGGGTCCCAGCCACTGCATCAACCACATTTCACTGGGCAGAGGACTGTGCAGTGAGAAGTTTGGGGTTTGTTTCTTTGGTTGGCTGGGAAGACCTCAACTTCAGATAACACAGCCCAAGACCTAAACTGGGGAAAAGAGTATTTCTCTTTGTGTTAGCCCAACCCTGTGGGTCCCAGCAATGCAAGATTAGAGCAGCCTCAAACTGCTCCAAGTTGGACCAACAACTTAACAGACTGAGGAAACTCTGTCTGTGTGTGGCTCAGTCATTTCCTGGGTTGATGCTGAAATTTGCAGGATGTCTGAGGGGAATCCCACTTCTCCAGTTTAGCTTCCAGGTTGTCTGTTTGCAGAGTCACAATATCAGCACAGACTGTTTCATGCTCAGGTTTCCATTGACACTAGCACGTATAGAACTTACTTCAAATTAAGGACAAAATTATACAAGTACACAATCTAAAAAAAGGCAGAATTTCTGGAGCAGCTCCAAGTCTGTTCTGGGCTCTTCCATGGTGAAGAAAATGCACTGTCCAAGATCTAGGTGAAATGTATTGAAAAGGCATGGAGGAGGTGGTCTTACAGGCAAACAACCTGTTGCCTGGAATTTAAAGGACCAGAAGGAAAACATTTCTGGGAAGGTTGTTAAAAAAATAAGTCATAAAAGGCCAGCTGCCAGTTTAGGCAATATCTATATCAAGCATGAGCCACTTAAGAAGAAATCATCTGAAAACTCAGCTGCTCTTTTTGCTCCAGAGTGAGTGCCAGTGGTAACACCTACAGGAATTATGGATGGTGGCAGGTAGACAACAAGAACACCCCAAATTTCTGGTAACTGGTACTGGAAACAGTGGTAACATCACCTGGGTATTGGGAATCTCCTTAACATCGTGGTGAAGGAGGACTTGAAGCTGGCCCATGGTGGCAGAAGACCCCCAAGGTCCTCCTGGCTCTCATCAGAAGAGCAGAATGGGAAGAGTGAACAGATATATATTGTGCTCATGTGGCTCTTGCTTGATCTCCAAGGCATTTGAAGGAGCTGTATGGACCCACCTCCTCCACACTTGTATCTCAGGCATGGATGGTGGTCCAAGGCTGCCTCCCCCATTACAGGGTTCAGAATTCCAGGTCAAAGCCTTCATTTCTGCCTCCTCTATCACTGACTCTTTGACAATCCACAGCAGCAGATCTCCTGTCTTGTTACAATGAGGAAGCTGGGAAACATTTCAGCATTTTGCTCATTTAGAGACAGGCAAGTGTGAAGGCTGTTTATCCACCATCCATCTTCCCCAGGAACTGTCCATGTTATTGGAAAAGCCATTTTATGGTAAATACTGTGTTCAGTTTGGATGCTTCTGGATTTCTCAATGATGACCTTCTGGAGTCCAGAAACTCTACAACTCCACCACTTCTAATGTCAGGATTTCTTATCCTCAGTCTATAATTTAATGATAAAAATACTTGAAGAGAATGAACATCCAGATAGCTCCTCAAGCAGTAAGATCAGAAATTACTGTACTGTGTGGCAGGCTCTTGGGTCCCCTGGGTTCCTGTTAACCCAGAATCAGCTGTTCTGGCAGGTGAAGAGTGATGGTGCAGACCTCCAGATCACCTCTTTTTGCTTAACACTTTGCTATCCACACCCCTTCAATTCCCACCTGGTTTTAGCAATCGGTATCTTGGGGCTCATCAGAAAAGGAAATCATTTTACCATCTGCAAGGAAGGCATGAAGGCTTTCAAAGGACATGAAATCATTAGGTCTGCTTCATTTGGGGCATAAAATCTTAATGGAATCCAGCACTGAGCTTCCCCTCTGTTTACCAGCTATTGTAACAGCCTGGTTGGAAGGCAGACTGCTTCTTCATGAGCCTGAAAATAGTTGGGTTAAAAAGGTCTGTCTGCTGAAGACACTTGATAACTCCCACATGTATCCTTCAGGAGGGAAAATGGAACCTTCCCATTACAGCTGTGCATGGCCAGAGTTCAGGGAACTCTTCCTGGAATTAGAAATTCATCCCATTTGAAAAGTCTTGATCTGGATTCCAGTTCTTCCCAAAAGAAGGAGCCTTGAGATCCATGTTTCCGACACCCCCAGGTTGCTTCCAGCTAGAGACAGGGATTCACACACCTCTTCAGGCTTCAGGACTTCAGCCCTCCCCAGCATGGAAAGATTGGGACTGCTGGGGCTTCCTGAGGCTACATCCCCCATGAAGGGACAGGACTGACTCCTCAGATGGGGCTTCCCCCACATTTCCAATGGGGAACACTGGCAAAGTGAATTTACAGTGAAACTAAGAAGCCAGAAACAACCAGAAAGAACCACCCTACAGCACAGGGCTGTGAGTGGGAAATATGGAAGATCCCAGCATCTGGCTTCTGTCCTTCATGTCTGAAAGGGGCAAGTCTGGGAGAACTGGAAGATGTTGTTCATCCTGTGTCCTTCCCTCTGGCTCCATCTCCAGCACTGCTGATCAGACTGCACTTTGTTGTTCCCAGGCCCCAGTAGGCTTGGAGGGTGAACTGGGAGATGCTACTGGGCTCTCTGACTGTTTGAACCAGAGGTGAAAAGGTCTCACATCCTATTCCACATCCCTTGGACTACGCAGCCCAACTTTAACTTCTCTAAGAAATTTCATTTTAAGGATAACTTGGTACTTCCCCATGAATTTTTTTTTTTTTTTAAAGGTTTTAACATTGGAAAGGAAAACCAAACAACCCACGAAATGGCACAGAGTGGTGAAGAGCTGTGTGCTAAACCTGCCTGTGGTCTCGTGAGGCACAGAGAAGATAGGTCAGAGGCAGGGCTCAGCCAGGGACCCCCCCACCATGGGGTTGGGTGTGCTCAGTGGGGAGGCCGTGTCAGAGGGGGACATCTGACCTAGCTCAGGGAGAGCAAAAGGCACCCCAACCTCCCCTGAGGCTGCAGAGGAGAAAGGGAAGAAAGGGAAAGGGACCAGCTGGGACAAAGACCTTCTCAGAGGAAGAGTCAGGAAAAGTGAACAGAGGCACTCACACAAAAAAAGAAAACGTGAACCTCCCCACTCCCACCCCTCACTTCTCCCCCTCTGAACCCCCACAGCTCATCCTGCAGCTGCCAGGAGAATTTCAGGGCTGCCTCTCCTCTGGCATTTGCACAGAGGTCTCCTCTCCCCCAGCCTGTCTCTT
>JAAWXA010000054.1:1731853-1760826 GCA_038090715.1 Florisuga fusca
TTTTTTTTTTTTTTTTTTTTTTTTTTTCCCCTGCAGTAACCACAACCCTCTCCTCCTGGTCCGGGCATGCTAGAAAATGCAACGAAACAGCCAAATCTTATTGTGTCAATGGTGGGGTATGCTACTACATCGAGGGGATTAATCAGCTGTCTTGCAAGTAAGTGACTCCAGTTCTTGTGTCAGGATGGAAATTACTTGGCTGGGGGAGAGGAGACCTCTGTGCAAATGCCAGAGGAGAGGCAGCCCTGAAATTCTCCTGGCAGCTGCAGGATGAGCTGTGGGGGTTCAGAGGGGGAGAAGTGAGGGGTGGGAGTGGGGAGGTTCACGTTTTCTTTTTTTGTGTGAGTGCCTCTGTTCACTTTTCCTGACTCTTCCTCTGAGAAGGTCTTTGTCCCAGCTGGTCCCTTTCCCTTTCTTCCCTTTCTCCTCTGCAGCTTCAGGGGAGGTTGGGGTGCCTTTTGCTCTCCCTGAGCTCGGTCAGTTGTCCCCCTCTGAACCCCCACAGCTCATCCTGCAGCTGCCAGGAGAATTTCAGGGCTGCCTCTCCTCTGGCACTTGCACAGAGGTCTCCTCTCCCCCAGCCAAGTAATTTCCATCCTGACACAAGAACTGGAGTCACTTACTTGCAAGACAGCTGATTAATCCCCTCGATGTAGTAGCATACCCCACCATTGACACAATAAGATTTGGCTGTTTCGTTGCATTTTCTAGCATGCCCGGACCAGGAGGAGAGGGTTGTGGTTACTGCAGGGGAAAAAAAAAAAAAAAAGAAAAAAAAAACACACAAAAAGGACACACCATTATTTCCTTCATTGGGCAATTCTGTTTCCTCAGGTGATTTTCAACTGGTTCATCTGTCAAAGTAGAAGCCCCAGAAGTGCAAACCTCAGCCTGTGCCTTTACACCCACTTTCACCCCTCTGAGTCCTGGGGCTGCAATTTGACCTTTCCTTTCCCAGAAAAAGTGGCCAAGTGAGCGAGGCACTGAGGACACACCTTCCTCTCAGCAGCCAACATGTCAGGACAAAATCATCTATTCTGGCAAGCTGGAGGGAAAAGGGCCCCTTTCCCACCTCTCCCTGCCCTCCCTTTACACACACAGAGCCCTGCACCAGCAGGCAGGAGGGCAGCAGGAAGGTGCTGCAGGGGCATGGAGCCCTGGAGACATGATGATGATGATGATGAGGCCTGATTTGCTTCCTGAGATCAGGATCCAGAGATGCTGCAGGGAACCTTTCATTGCTCCACATCTTTGGGAGGAAAAAATTTTTTGGAGCCAGAAGCAAGTGCCCTCATTGACCCCAAAACGGGTCAAGCACAAATAAGAACATCTCCATCTCTCCCTCCCCCTGAGAATTCTTCTATCTTGCCCCAATGGGGCTGCCTCAAGAGACCAAAGAGAAGTTCATCAGCAGAAGTCAGTCAGCCCCAGGCTGTGCTAAGAGGGAGGCAGTCAGCAAAGCTCCAGTGTCCCGGGATACAGATCACAGAACAACAGACTGGTTTGGGTTGGAAAGGACCTCAAAGATCATCTAGTTCCAACCCCCCGGTATGAGCAGGAACACCTTCTACTAGATCAGGTTGCTCAAGGCTCCATCCAACCTGACCTGAGACACTTCCAGGGATGGGGCAGCCACAAACTCCTTGGGCATCTCACCATCATCATCATCTATTCCAGCATCTCACCACCCTCACAGGAAAGAATTTCTTCCTAACCTAGATCTCCCCTCTTCAAGTTCTAAGTAATTTCCCCTTGTCCTCTCCCTACCCCCCGTGTCCAAAGCCCTCCCCCAGCTTTCTTGTAGCCCCTTCAGATATTGGGAGGTTGCTCTGAGCTCACCTGGGAGCCTCCTCTTCTCCAGGCTGAACAACCCCAATCCCTCAGCCTGGCTTCCCAGGGAGGTGCTCAGCCCTCTGAGCATTTCAGTGGCTCTGCTCTGGATGTGTTCCAGGAGCTCTGTGTCCTTCTGGTGTTGGAGACTCCAGAACTGGACCCAGTATGGACACAGAACTCCAGGTGGGGTCTGAGCAGAGCAAAGGAGGGTCATCACCTCCTCTGTGCTTCTCTTCATGCAGCCCAGGACACAGTTGGTTTCTGGGCTCTTTCTGGAGAAAAGATTTCTAGCCGTGTAAGGTACAAACAAAACTGATGGTACTCTGCAGAATTTCACTGCAATTCCTGTCTCTGGATGACTCAGATGGAACAGAGAGCCTTTAGAGGCAAGACAACAACAAAGAAAGGGAAAAACCTTTTGTTAGAGCAACTGCTGCAGGTTATAAAAGCAGATCAGCTTTGGGAAATGCAGACCCATCATCACATAACTGAAAGAAGGGCTGGGCAATCAAAAGCATCTGCTTCTTCCAACTGAATACTTCATCTCATTAAAAAGAGTTTCCCTTCCTGGACTACCCCACCTTCCTGATACCCCAGCACAGTTGATTCTCCAGCAGTGGGGCTATTACCTACTTCCCAGCCCCTTTTACGAAGGTTTCTGAGGAGATAACCCATCCTGTTTCCCAAAGCATGAAGGAGCCTCAGGGAGAGGCTAGTGACTTCAGACCAGTCATTGCCACAGGATTCAAGGATAAAGGCTGGAGCTAGAGCCCCAGGCAGGAGCTAGTCAGAAGCACAGGAGAAGCAGCAAGGCTTGCCAGAGCCTGCCTTGGGGCAGAGGGAGGGGAAGCTGCTCCCCACACCTCAGGCAGGCCCTCTGCCCATCCTGCTGGACCCTGCCATGGGTACCAGTCCTGCAGCCCCCACCTCCAGAGCTGAGATCCCTGGTAGCCCAGTCTGGCCACAACCCAGTGCCCACTGTCCCTGGCCAGGCTCTCTGAGGTGAAGGAGGGCTCCCAGCATCCCGGGAAGCTTCACCCATCCGGGTGATGTTGGAGCTTGTCCTGGCTCTGTTGTTTGCAGGAGGGATTCTGCCTCTGTGGGTTCTGTGCCTTTCTGAAGGAGGAGCTGGCTCACCAGGCTCTGCCCTGGTACCTGCACACAGCTCCAGGCACTTTCCTTCTTCATTCTGCAGGAACCAAAGTGGTGTCCAACCCCATTGTCTTCTGTTCCCCATAGGGAAGCCAACGCCTTCCAGTGTCTGGCAGAGCAGGGGCTGTGCACCAAGCAGAGCTATTTCTACACTTTGCCTTGAATAACCATTGCCTCTGGGGTTGTCTTTTCACAGGGCAGAGCAAGCTGTCCCAAAGTGCTCTGCAAACCAGACATGGCAAATACTTTAGGAAAGGCTGAGAATGCACACGGCCTTGGGACAACAGATTGCTGCTCCCCTTGCAGGGTACGGAATGCCAGCCAGCTGGGAGCCAAATGTGCAGACCAGTGTGCACATCCTGGAGCTTGTGCTGGGGGTTAGGACAGAGGATGATTTGACCAAGCCACCAAAGAAGTCCTTGTGGAAAAAAAAAAAACCACAACAAAATAAACAGGTATTTTAGGGAAATTCTGACCTGGGTGGCAGAAAAACAGGTATTTCTGTAGGAAAATTCGATGCTTCCTTACAGTTAATGGGAACTAGAAGCCCAAACCATCACAGGGGATTTGCAACAGGTCTGTATAATTTATACCTTTATGAGCCAGTAGCCCATGTCTTCTAAGGTCAGTGGAGAGCTGTGGGTTCAGTACAGAGATTCAACAGTGTGTGATGGCTCCTGGACTTTCTTTGCCAGGCCCCTTTAGCTACTGCTTGATCCAGTCACTCAAAGCAAGCCTGAACACCAAATGCCATTCTAAAAATGAGCAAGAAGACAGAAAACCAGCCTAGCAGCAGGCAGCTGGTGCTGCCTGGGATGCAGCTGGAAGCAGGCTGGGCAAGGGCTTCCCTGTGCCCATGGAGGGGCAGCTGCAGGTTGTGCTGGCTTTGCTCTGCAGCCCAGATCAGAGGAGGTAAAGAGGAGGCAGCCACTGCCACTTCTGTGTGACACTTTGTCCCCGAGTGCTCTCTGGGCAGCACAGAGCAAGGGAGGTGCTGAGAGCCACTGGCAGGGCAGCCCTTGGTTTGCTTGCAGAGGTGTACTGAAGCGCTTGGAAACTGCAGAAGGAAGAGGTTTCTGCTGAAGCTGGAAGTGTGGTGTCAGCCCAGGAAGCACTGAAGCTTTGTGGAGCAAAGCACCGTGCAAAGTGAGAGGCAGATGGATAAAGAACAAGCACAGCCTGCAGGGAGCCATCACCCCTGCAGCCACCCAATGTCCCAGTCACTAGCGAGCAAAATGATCCATCTGGCAAATTCTCACATCATAAATCCTACAGGAAAGGGTTCTGGAGTGAACCTTCCCATGGAAAGGGAGGAGCAGAGAGGAAGAAACAAAATTAGAGCCCAGCAAGCTCCCCACAGAAAACACTCAGATAAGTGAGTGCCCTTCCCACCAGAAAAGGTGGACAGGGAGATGCAGGGCTGTGACGTGCTGAGCACCTAGAGATGCCATGGGATTTTCATCCCATGTGGACAACTCTGTTCCTTTTAAATAGATTATAAAAAACAATAATAATAATTTAAAAAAAAAACCAAAACAAAAAAAAACAACCCCCAAAACCGACTGACATGAATGAGGCTTGGGAAATGCCTGTTGTTCCCTTCTAGAAAGAGAGCTGTCAACAGGGCTAAGCCTGTCAAAAAAATCTGTGGCTGATGGGCTCTCCTAGAAGCATCTTGTTATGTTGTTATCTTTTAAACACTGTTTCTTCTGCAAGTACCATGCCTTTTCTCCCAAAGAAGCACAAAGCATTTTAAAGCTGAATCACCGAATCCAATTACTGCAGCCCATTTGTTAGCAGCTCAGATGTGGCAAAGGCTACAAAAAGCAGCAGTCAGCTTGGTTCCCTGTTGTGAGGGGATTGTCATGAAGCACAGACCATTGTCAGGCTGTAAGCTGAGCACTGTGGCTCAAACCAGAGCCCTGCCATGTCTCTGACAGTGGCCAACAGGCAACTCATGAGGAAGATCAGCAGGAAAAGGCAATGACAACTTTTTCCTGGCCACGCAGGATGAGCAGCTCAGAGACAACCTAAGTCAGCCACAGTGTCTTTACATTAACAGCCTTGGATGGATTTCTCTTCCACGAACACACCAAGTTGCTGTTTGAACAAATATAACCTCATACCCTTCACAGGATTTGTGAGACAGAGCTCCAGTGGTACGAACACAGTGTGCAGGCACATCTCCATTTACATCTTTTAAAACTGACCCTTCCTGGCTCTTCCATTAAAAAATAAAGAGTTATCATCCCCCCTCATCTTCCCCGTGCCAGCTGGGGCTTCACAGGCACTGCCAGCATCTCCTGCCCAAGCTAGAAAGCAATGATCTCTTTAGAAGCTTCAAATACAGGGTGATGACCCCCAAAACTCATGCCACCTCTAGTTCTGGGTTTGGAGACAGTGAGGTCACCCTGCACACAGGATATTTATGTCACCCTGGTTCATTCTCTATTCCACTCACAGCAATTCCTAAAGTTCACTTTGTGTCTCCATGTCCTGAGTACAGGATTTATCAGAACCCAGAAATCTCAGCCCTTCATGATACCGTGGAGTCCAGAGCTTCCCAAGGTGTCTGGGTGCTCTGGGATGTTGCTGCAACTGGGGCTTCATGGGTGCAACCCATTTGGGAGCAAGGATGGAGACCCCTGTGAGTTCAGGGAGGAGCTCTGGTGATGGGGACAGAGGGAAGAGAAGAGTTTTGCTTAGAAAGTGTTATTTGTGCCTGGGTTGGCACGTGGCCCCTTTGACACCGTGTGTCAGCAGCTCCCAGACATGAACCCTGAGTCCTCAGGGGAGGTTCCTGTGAGTTCCCACCAGGCTAGAAGGAGAATTCCCAGATTCACAGGTGACTCCATTCAGTTACTTCATGTTTAGCTGCATTCCCCCAGCAGCCTGAGCCACTGGAATAACCTTAACACACATCTACCTGGTCCTGAGCCACCTGCAACTGGGTGACCAGTGCTGGGGACATGAGCCTCAGGTACACTTCATATATTTCAGCCATAAATGTTCATTCACCTCCACTCAAAACTCCACTCAGGTGTGCCTGGTGATCCAGAGATTCCTTCCCCCAGCTATATCACTTTATCTGCCACCCAGTGTCAGGCAGGTTTTTTCTCCCTGTCAGCTGGTGTGGTGGAATAAGTCCCTCATTCAGCCCCCAGCACAACTCTGGCTATCACAAATGACTTGGCAAGCTGTGAAATTAACTGAGACAAATGGAGGTCTGAATAAGCAGTTTTGGGTGCTAGCTGCCATCTGGGTGGAAAGGAACTCACCTGAAGGCATCAGGAGACAATAAGGGGGGTTGTCCAGCAACGTCAGGCATGTACCAACTGCTCCCCCAAGTATTTCAAGGAATTAAGAGAAGGAAACAGCATTTATTTTCCACCAGACATCTAGCTTATGCCACTGGCATCAATGGCAGGGCAAAGAGAGGAGAGCCAGGGCCACTGCCATTGCCATGGGGACATCTCCTTTCATGCAATCCATCTCCACAGAAAGGTCATTAATGATTGTGCAGGGATTCCTACACAATTCCTACTGCACAAGACATTTAGCATTTGCAGACAGCTCACCAGCCTGTTCTCAGAAATTTGGTGAAATCCTCCCCCTGCAAAGAGTTAATTAATGCGCTTGGCCTATAAATTAAAGTTAATTTTTCATGAACTACAGCTACTGTCAAGGAAAGCAGGGAGACAGCAATAGTTTTTCTGCTCGTTTTTCTTTTTTATATATATAAATAACTTTGGTGGGTTCATAGAGTCCAGACACTTTATTCTCTCAATATTTAGACATTCAGTTAGACAGATGAACTCAGCTGGATGGAGAGTGTATACAACTTGTGACTCTGTATATGCCTCATGTACTTACTGATAAAACACAGAATTGCTGAGGCTCCTCTCAGCTGCGTTCATCCAACTGCTTGTCAGAAGAACATGGGTGAGAAGGTGTCTGGCCAAGCTAGTTCTTACTTGTAGCACTGTCATCCTGACGTGAGCCCCACTAAATCCATGATTTACATTGATTAATGCACTGAGAGGCTGCTGATCCTAACCACCATGGCTATGGCAGGCTTCTGTACATCTGCTATGACACCCTCTTCTCTTAACAAACCTGAGCAGAGGCTGGATGCTCACTGCTGCTATCTGTACCCAAAAGCAGAAGGGCCTGTGTGGTCTGCAGCTCACCTGGCAGCAGACCTGGGGACACCGGAGCTCATAGAAATTCTGGTCCCAGTATTTACCCTTTCATTTGACTGGAATAGATTCTGCTGGCCATATATTCCCAGTTCTCGAGGGGATCACGTGGATCAAGAGCTGCGCACTGGAAGTTCATCCCAAAGTACAACTATCAGACTGCAGGACCCCCATCTCAGAGCATCAGCTGGTGCTGAGGAAACACACACAGGCAGCTCTCCCCAAGCCTCCCACCTGCACTGTTGAGGTGTTTCACAGGTCCAAATGTTTCTGAGCACCAGGGGACTGCCTGTGTCCACAGGACCAGCAGCTATTGCTGGGGCCAGGTCCTCTCTCAGTGCAAAGCTTCCAGCTGCTCCCCAGGGCTGATCTCACCAGCTGTACCAAGGACTCCTTCCTATGCTTTTCTCTCCCACAAAGGGTCCCAGAATGGACTTGTTAGAGCTCCAGAGTTTTATTTTCCCAAATCCCCATCATCAATTGTAATAGCAGCAACATGATACTTCAATGGAGGGATTTGTTCCACAACCTAAAAAGCCTTTTACGGGGCCAGTGCCGGCATGAACGCTTTGCCGGCTGGAGCCCAAGGAATGAAGTAACATGCCAGGATTACACGATGGAGTCAGACAGAGAGGAGCTCCTGGGACACAGCCTTCTGCTCTGCATGCTGGGCTCACAGCCTCACTTCTTCCAGGGAATGTCAGCTTCCATCCCAGGCTTCACCCCATCCTGCCCATTCTTGCCTTTGGAGTCCCACTGGCCTGTCTGTACATCTCAGCCCGTGTACCAGACCCGATGGTTACTCAGAAAATACTCAGTGTGGAAACTGAGTGGGACCTGAGAGCAGCAGGCATGCCACAGCTCTCCCTGGAGGCTGGCAGGGGGGGTTTCCCACACGTACACCTCCAGGGACTCTGCCAGCGTGCGTGCAGGCTCCCCACAACCACCAACCACACCCCCACTTGTGGCTTTGAAATTATCCTGAGCAAAGGCCACGCCAGGGCTTATTTTTAGGCTAATCTTGAAAACTGGTCTGTCTGCATGGCCCACGGTGGATTGACTCCTCTCTCTTCTACCCATGCCCTGGGCTGCCTGGACACCCTTCAGCTCCAAACCAACAGCACCATGCTGATGGCCCCAGGGAGCACAGGACCCTCTGACCAGAGCATCCTGAGGTTGTGTCCAGGTGACCTGCTCCAATCATCCACATCTTGGGTTAGAGCATCTGCCCACCACTGCCAGATCCTCTCCTATCCTCTTGGTATCCAAATCCCACTTCCTCCACCCACCCAGCCTGTATTCTCTTTCTACCCTCAAGGCTCTATTAAAATGTTTCTAAACTTTGACAGGGATTCCTATTCTGTAGCCACAGACCTCCCAAACCTTGCTCAGCTGCTTTAAGCTGCACAGTGGCAGGATCACGTTACCACGCTGAGTTCTCTGGATGATGAAATGAGCATAAAGGACATTTCTCTCTGCATCAGGGCACATGATCAAGTCACCCCAGCCCTGCAAGTTCCTGCCTGGGAGCTGAGCCACTGTGACCATCCAACTGCACAGTTTTAGCATGTGACAAACACAAGACACCACAACACATCTTTCTTCACTCTTTTTCATTACAGATGAGACTTCTACAATGATCTCGTGCTTACTGGGCTCAATAGGAAGAATTTTGATAAGAGAAATAGGCATGTCCTATCTTTTGAGCTCCACTGCTTCCTTCAGAAAGCATCTCTAGGGCTGCTGAGTGCTGCCAGTGCTCAAACAAAAGCACATACTCAGAGGAAGTAAGAGTGTGGTTCCATGTCAAATAGGCAGCATCATGGAAAACAACTTTCCCTTCTGAGTCTGGCCCTGCCAAGGTGGTGTTAACATCAACACTACACCCCGATAACCATCTGGCCTGGTTTGGGCCAGGATAGAACCAATTTTCTTCCTTGTAATTTTACTCCCAGCTGTATCTCTTCTAAGGAGCTGCCCTTGCTGAAATTAATGGCAGATTTCTCAGTCAGTGTCTGTTCTAAGACTGATAATGCTTGATGTATATAGCTACTGCTGGAGAATGGTTTACAGGACCAAGGCCACTGCTCAGTTCTGAAAAAAACATCTTACACTCCAGCAAGAGAAAAGGAGTAAAGGGCTCACACCTGCATCCCTCCTTTAGGGAGGAGTGGAGTTCACAGGTGCCCAAAGCTGACCAGAGTATTCCATCCCATACACATCACACTTGGTATAAATCTGTGGGATCAAGAGGGTCAAAGTTCTTCTTCATCCTGGGAGGATTCTGTGCCCTCCTGAATCCCTGTGTTCCTGCTCCCAGCTCCCAACTGCTCCTGACTCCAGGAGCCCAGCCTGGAACTCTTCCAGTGGTGGTGTGAGCACGACTGGGGGAGGGGAGGGGAAACATGATGTTGCATTTGTGTACATTTGTATGTATGTAATAATTTTCCTTTTCATGATGACTGTTGCACTAAAGCTGTGTGGTGTAGTGTCCAACCCATAAGTCTCTCTCCCTTATTCTCTCTCCTTTCTTTAGAGAGAAAGGGAAGGGGATTAATAGAGAGCATCTGTAATTTAGTTAATTGCTGGCCCAGCATTAAACCATGACACAGTCCATGGTCCAGCTTGTTAGATTTGCCAGACAGCTCTAGCTGCTCTGAAGCTGAGTGGTACCCCATGCCACACACACACCATGTGGGGCAGGCACCAGGAATCCCAGCTCTCTGCCTGGCAGGTCCCAGTACTCACCCCAAGCACAGAGTTGTATCCACATGGGTTGGACAAGGATGCCAGGAAGGTTTGAATCCAGACACCTCTCAAAACACAGTACCACCAGTTCCCAGCTCACCCAAGTGTGATGGCTTTGGTTCCAGATCCAGATTGCTACCAGGGTTCTCTCTACACCATGAACACCACGACATCCTCGGATTTCTTCATGCTGCCATGAGGACTGTTTGACAGCTGCTTGAACATGAGCCAGCAGTGTGCCCAGGTGGCCTGGAAGACCAGTGGCATCCTGGCTTGTATCAGGAATGGTGTGGCCAGCAGGACTAGGGATGTAATTCTACCCTTGTACTCAGCACTGGTGAGACCTCAGCTCTAACACTGTGTCCAGTTCTGGGCTCCTCCCTTCCAGGACATTGAGGTCCTGGAGCAGTTCCAGAGGGGGCTGGTGAAGGGAAAAGGGGGAAAGTCTTATAAGGAGAGGCTGAGGGAGCTGGGGGTGTTCAGCCTGGAGAAGAGGAGGCTCAGGGGAGACCTCATCATTCTCTACAACTCCCTGAAAGGAGGTTGGAGCCAGGGGGGGGTTGGTCTCTTTTCCCAGGACAAGAGCCCATGGGCTTCAGCTCTGCCAGGGGAGGTTTAGGTTGGATATTAGGAAGAAATTCTTTGCAGAGAGGGTGATCAGGCATTGGAATGGGCTGCCCAGGGAGGGGGGGGATTCTCCATCCCTGGAGGTGTTTAAGGAAAGGCTGATGTGGCACTCGGTGCCACGGTCTACCCAACGTGGTGATGTTAGGTCACAGCCTGGACTTGATGATCTCAGGGGTATTTTCCAGCCTCAATAATTCTGAGATTCTGTGAGATCTGTGAGGCTCGTACCAAAGTGTGTCCCTGTCAAAGGGAACCAGAGGTCCTGCTCCAGCCAGCATGCAGGCAAGAGGAACAGATCTCACACACATCATCACAGCAGTGCAGATGTTTCCAAGAACCTAAGGTAGGGATTTGTCTCCTTGCACTCTGTAGCTTCATGTCAGGTGCCAGTTAGGCACAAGAAGGTGCTGAGGTGGATAACAGCAGGACAAAACCATATGCTTCCAGAGAAAAAAGTTACTCAGGAAGGGAGACAGAACACCCTGGAGACAGACCTGGGCTGCATTTTGGGTCCTACCTGGTGTGTAAACCTTCATGTCAGGTCTGTGGCCACTGGAAAAGTGGAGGAGGAAGGCAAGGGTGACTCAGAATGGGGCAGTAAGTGCTAGCAGCTACATTTAGAGACTGTAAGAAAACAGTTCCCCAAGGGGAAAATATGTGACATCACTCCTTTTCCCAAGGAAGCAATAGAAAGGGAGGCCAGACCATCCAGGAAGGAACTGGGACCTCCAGGAAAAACCCTAGTTAAAAAGGTATAGACCACGAGTAACAGCACGACCTGAAGCTGTGTGGAGTGATGGGGATTTATCCCGTTGTCCACAGGGCCCCAGGGAAAACACAATGAGCTTCTTGAGCTCTAGGGTAACATCCTGGCCCAGCCTGCCTGGGAAGATGCTGACCTCACACCACAGCCCAAGCAGAAGGGACCAAGTGCCATGGCCAAGCTGCCTGTGCCAGGCAGCCTCTCCTTTGCCAGGGAACTGCATGGTGCTTTCCCAACATGGTGTTTAAATCCAATTTCAACCTTCCAGTGAAACAATGAGAGGTGAAACAACCTACAGGTGCCAGACAAGCTTTTGAATACACATATTTAAAGGAAATGCAAGAATGATACAAGAATGAGATACCTGACAGCTTTCCAGGTCATGACACCTCAAAACATCTTCATTGCCCCCCATGTTATAGGCGTGTGTAATTCTGTGATAGATCATCAGTAACTGTATAAATCAGGGAGATTACATGTCATTTAGATCAAATTAAGAGAGATCATAAACAGGAAAGTGAAGGGAGAAGTCAATTACCACTTCAGCTCTGGAGATGTTATCATGTCCTCACATTAGGAAAGAAACAGTCAAGGATGAAGTTCCCACAGAGGGAAGTTTTTTCAAAAGAAGAAACTTCTGTGCAAGCCACACAGCATCTTTCCACTTTCCTTTCTGTTACTGAAATTGGGCTTTTCAAGCAAATAGCAGGTATCTAATGTGATGCCAACATGTAGCATGGATCTATGCTGGTGAACACAAAGGACAACTACCAGGGAAGGATGGTGTGGTCATCACATTCATGGTGCAGGGTCTCAGCTCAGTGTCTCAGTTGTGGTGGAAGACTCAGAACAACACAAGAGCAAACTTAATTGCAGTTTCTTAATCAGAGAAGCTTTTACAGGATACACAGCCAGTCCCTGCTGTGGCTGCAAAAAATCTCTTTCCTTTAAAATCATAAAAGGTTGAGCTCTCCAAGGGGGCAGCATCCTCCTAAAACCCATGAAAGGGAATTGTCAAGAGTAAAGTAGAGCCACTCCACTGTCAATTGGAAGACTCAGCAGCTGGAATGGAAATACAGCCCAGAGCTCAAAATAACCACCTGGTTTTCAGCCCTCCAGGGGGACAGGGTCCTGGTGGGCTGTGCAGTTTGCTGAGGCTGCCTGGACAGTGAGGTGTTCCCTGTGGAAGAGATTCTCCAGCACAGAAACAATGTTCTCCAGCAGAAAGGTGAATTAACAGCCCTACACCTGGTTTCTGGATCTACACTCCTACACATGCTTTGAGTTTTATTTTTGTGGGTCCATTTTCCACTGCATTTGTGACTAGTGAATAGGAGGGAATGCTAAAAAGGGCTTCCACAACAGCAAATGGAATGAAACATGTTGGGAAACCTGTTCTTGCCTTATGGTGACCCAAGGAAAATTGGGATGGAAGGGTGCAGATATGTGTTCAGCATTTTTCTTACGATTTATGTTTAGAAGACTTGACTTGCACCTTTTTTTCTTGCATTTCCTACAGCCTCTTCTGGTTTCCTCACCTGTCCTCAAAAAAACCCCACCCAAACCCCAAACCAACAAAGCCCCCACTAAATCAAAGGCTGTAACAAGCACATCAAGGATCAATAAACCCATGCACTGAGAGATCTGGGAAAGCTTAAAATCCAGCTGCAATTTTAAGTAGCATGTTCTTCAAGTGACCATTGCAATCATTATCAACCTCTCCCTCCTCCAAGATAGACACCAGCAATATAAATCATACTTTTTGAAAGATCTAGGGAAAGATCAGTGGTCTGGGGAGAAATGAAAGAGAAGCAGTGATTATAGAAGATTCCAGGATGCAGGAAAGCAGTTATGCAAAATGTCTCATAAAACCAAAACAAAGAAGGGGAAAGAAGCCGTATGGAGGGAGAGGGGAGAGAGGTACTTACACTCTTCTTCCATAACAACTATTTTAGTTTCTGAGGCTGGTAAGACTTGTGGAGCTTTCGTTGTTCCTGGGGAAATTAAGGTAAGAAAGTAGTGAACAAAATATCTATTCTGAGCAGGGAAGAGTGGACTTAGCTACTTGCAGGGAGGAGGCTGAGAGAGGGTGCTGCTTGGTGACACAGGCTGGGGGGTGCTGATGTGTAAGGAGCTGTTGGAGGATGCTCAGATGGGTAACTGGGTAACAGAGCAGGTAAACCAGTGTCCCTGCAGGGGACAGCAGGCTGGTCCCCTTGCTGTACAGGACCTCCTGCCATCAGGAATCTGGTCCTGATAAAAAGGCAGAAACGGTTCAGGATTCACCCGGCAGGTGATGGGGAAATCTGTGGGAGGTTTTCTTAGCCCTGAGGGCACTGAGAGTGCAAAGACGGGATCGTAGAACAAGGCAGGGAGAAAAATGTGGAGTTTTAAGAAAAGGTGAGATCCTCTGAAGAGCCTCCATCCCACGGGAATGTGCAGCTCTGCAGCACAAAGGATTGTTGGGACAAGAGATAAAGGAACACGAAACAGGTGGAGGCCGGGGCTCAAGGCACTATGGGACCTGAGCACGTCATGATTTCTTCTTCATAAACCAGGATATTGGGGAAGTAATATCCCTAATATCCTAGGGAACAGCCAGCAGCTCCATTCAATCCTACTGGCAGCAACAGCCCCTCCTGTGTCAATGCCCCTCACCACCCTCTTGATGCCCAAAGGAGAAAGCACCAGGAGCCTTCCCTGGGTGGGTGGCACCTCTCAGAGACAGGGGGTGAGATCACCACAAAAAGGGAAAAGCAGAAAGAATTTTGCATACATGTTTGGCTTTTTTTTTTTTTTTTTTTTTTTTCAGTTAAGGAGGTGTCCAGAAATTTTCTGAGGATAAAAGACCCTCAGTCCCATCTCAGCTCTGCCCTCATGCCTGTGTGCTACCAATATGAGACTATTCAATAAAGAGAACTGGGAAATAGGACATTTTTCTAAGAAAGCATCTAATGTACCTCAAAGAAATAAAAATCTGAAAATAGCACCAAAGCACGATATGTTTTTGCTAAGCCCAGAAGCATTTCCTCAGAAAGTGACACCTTCCCAAAGCTTTTCAATGCAAAATCATTTCTTTCTGAGCCAGGCATTTTGTGGGAACCCCAGAACTGCAGAGGAGAGAGGAGGTGATGGCTTTGGCTGATGGGCATTTTCCTAATGGCAAGGGATCACTGCACTGCAGCCACTCTCTTTCTAAAGAAAATCTCTCTTCAGTGTGATGTTTGCAGTGCCTTGCAACAGATCTACATGGTGTAAAAGATGCTTTGATGCTCTCTTGAAACTGGTATAAACCAAAAAGTGGTAGTGGAATAGAGCAAAGAGTGCTTTGCAGTGGCAAAACTGCCTCATCAGGATGAGACACTTCCCAGCAGAGACTGAATTCCAGACCTTAACACCTAGAGGCCTGAGGGTCTCATCTCTGAGGTCTTTCTCTGCCAGCCAGGACCCCAGTGGGCTCAGGGGCCACTGGAGGGGAATGGTGTGTTGGGCTGAGGACACCCACTCCTCCACAATTCTCATCTCAAGCTTCAACAGCTCAGGCTGGAACCTTTCAATGTCCCATCTCTGGGAAGGCACCCAAAGGTGTCCCCAGACCTCACGTCTCTGTATCTCAAGATGCAGGGGTAGCACCCCAATCCTGGGTTCACCCACCTGTGTCACAGCAACACTGCAGGACCTCCAACTATACTGCTAAGTGTCAGCTCAGAGGGTCTGCACAGTCCCAGAGCATCAGACCATCACCTGGGACAGGCACCAGGGTTGTAGGGACAGGGCAGCAGCAGAGGAGCAGAATGTGAACCAGCAGAACACACAGGGACAGCAAGAGCTGCAGTGAGCTTCTGGGAAAGAGGGGAAAGCTGGGAGAGGACACCAGCTCACATCTTTGCTCTGATTTATCACTGTAAAGTGCTGGGACGGCCTGGAGTGCTGTGCTGAGGCTTGGCCACAATAGGAGCAGTGCTAAGGGGACTGCAGGAGAGGGCAATCGAGGACAGGAGACAGCACACATGGGGATCCAGAGACAAGCAGACACCCTGAGGAGTTTTCTGCTAAAAGATAGCACAGAAGGAGGGAGCTTGCAGAAGAGAGGAAAGCTGTCAAAGCCCCACGAAGCTCAGCAGTGAGGGAAGAGGAAGATTCCAGGAGGGCACGGATGAAGCTCTGGGTGGCTCTGGGGTGGCTCACGTTTTTTCAGACATGCCAAAAAGAGTGCAAAAGGGATGACAGAGCTGCAAAAGCCTACCATGACCCCCCTGGTGACATTTGCAAAGGACTACAACTAGCATTCAACTGCTGTCCTGGCATGTGCCCTGCAAAGAGCAGCAGCAAGGTGTGCTCCCAGCTGGGACTGGGAGGCATGGGCAGCTTTGCAGTGGCAGCTCAGAAACTGGATTGCTGGGAGGCACCAACTGGATCCACAGCACCTTGTAGCCTGCAGCTCCCACTAGAAAGAGGTACAGGCCAGAAATTAGGGGTTTTGTGCCTGCTTTTCAGGTCTCAACACACTTCTAGGTAACTCATGCCCCCTGTGACCTGAGTGAGAGCACCCAATCCACCTCTCCTTACCAGCCAGGAGGGGGAATTAACCCAGGCAGGTGCTGCCATCACCCATGTCCAAGGTGCAGTGGCCTGATGGGGATTTTCCTGGTGCTACAAGGATGAGGAGGGATCAGAGCCTCGTAGTGGGAGCTGCTCAGTCACACAGACACATACACACATCCCTTTTGAAAGGGTTTTACAGGGGCCTGGGAAGGGCCAGGGGAGGCTGACAGGGTGCTGAGGGCAGGTACACACTGATGGAAGATGCAGGACGTGGAAGGGGGTTGCACATCCAGCTCCCAGTAAAAATGGGAACAGTTTCATTGTGATAGGACAGCCAGAGCAGGGGCTGGGGAAAAAAAAAAAATAGAGTGTCACTGCCTCAGTTAGCCCTGCCTCTGGATCCCTTTCCTATCGCGATGGGAAAGAACCCCAGCAGAGCAGTGGGGATAACTTCATAGACATGGAGCATGAAGTGATGGAAGGCTGAGCATGGATGACCTTTCTCCAGACTTTGCAAGCAGTGAGATTTCACTGGGTGGGAGGACATCATGTGACATTGCAGCACCATGGAATAAAAGTTTCAAGACTGCAAAGAGGGCTGAGGCAGAGGTTCATAGAGAAAATAATGCCAGGAAGCAGCAGGAGAGAGCTACCTTCCTTCACATTGGACTACTGCTAAGAAAATCACAACAGAGAAACTGGATCACACCAGAGGGCTGCAGAGCAGAGCCCAGGCTCCCGTGGTGGTCCATTGTGAATGGCAGAGGAAGAGCACAGGAAAAAGAGCTGGTAGAGTCATCCCCCCCCTGCTCGCACCCTCCCGGCTTCTGGCAACCATTGCAGTGACTTTCTGAGCTGGAGGGTGCATCCAAACCATCACATTAAGCAATATAATAATTATGACCAAGATAGTAATAAAACCACCTAACCTCAGACTCCATCCACTGAGCTCTGTGAGGTGGAGCACACATTCTAGGATGAAAACCAGAAGCAACTTCACTCATCACAAAGCTATGGTTTAATTACTTGTCTTCTGGTGAGCTTTGCTTCTCAGAAATTCTTTTAAAAAAAGAAAACATCAAGCCCACCAGCTTTCTTTCCTCCTCACCCCTTAAAAAAAAAATAAAATACATAGACTGTAAGTTTATTTAAAATGTAAATTAACCACATTGCCAGTGACAGATAACAAAGATAAACATTTACGCTAAGCTGCATTTCTTGTATCTCCCCAGATTGTTTTACTCGATACCCTGAAAGCAAGAAACACAAGACAAGACAGATCATATGCAGAACCTCCCACTTTCTGTGTGAGTGGCAAACAGCTCAAGACATTGGCTAGCTTCTTCACTTACCACTTTTCACATTCAGGCTGCCTTTTGCCGTGTCTTTCCCTAAAACGTTCTCCGCTTCGCAGCTGTACTCCCCAGCATCTTCCAGCTTCACCTTGTTGAACTGCAGTCTGGAAATCTTTCTGTTGAAAAGTACAGCAGACATTTCTTACTCGATTGCTAACTACCCTCACGAGCTGATAACTATCCCTGGCCCCAGTTCACTGCCTGCTACAGGAGCCCTTTTGGAGGGGACGGGCAGACTGACCTCACAAGGTGAACAGGCACTCAAGCTTGGTCAGGATTTCAGCTCAGACCCTTCCCAGGAATCACAGCCACCATGATTTCCTAAATGAACCTCTCCCTCTCAACCCCTTGAGAGGTTTGGTTTGGCTTGGTTTGATATTTGCTCCCTTTCAAAGAGGAAATCCTGTGAGGGGTTGAGCCCGTGAATCCCAGCACCCAAGAACACAGATTTATGCACTGGAGATAAAGCACTTGGTTGATGGACAGTGGGACCTGCCTGCAAGACAGAGATGGGGAGATGAGAAGCACGTTCTGCACTTTCTGCAGCCAGGAGGCTGAGCAGCTTCACTGCCTGCATCCATCAGTGCCACACACCCAAACACCCCCGGGGCCAGGGGGACCCATTCCTTGCCAGCCTGCAAGCCAGAACCCTGGGGTTTGACCCAGACAGCTAGCTTGTGGGTTTATCCAGGCTCACAAACAGCCCAAGCACTTTGTCTCCCCCAAATACACCCCCTCCAATGTACTACAAACACAGAATCCCAGAATCGTGGAGCAGTTTGGGTTGGGAGGGATCTTAAAGATCATCAAGTTCCAACCTGAGGGGTGGGCACCTCCTGCTAAACCAGGTTGCTCCAAGCCTCATCCAGCCCAGTCTTGGACACTTCCAGGGATGGGGCAGCCACAGCTTCTCTGGGCAAGATGGACCAGGGGCTCAGCACCCTCACAGCAAAGAATCCCTTCCAAATATTCAAGCTTCATCTCCCCTCTTTCTGTTTGAAACCGTTTCCACCCCATCACTCCAGGCTCTTGCCAGAGGTCCTTTCCCAGATTTCCTGGAGTCCCTTCAGATACTGGAAAGCTCACTCCCTCTCTTGCTGTCCCTGGAGCGTTCTCCTGGCTGACCAAGCCCAGCTCTCTCACCCTCTCTCCAGAGCAGAGGGGTTCCAGCCCTTGGCTCATCTTGGTGGTCTCCTCTGGACCCCAGAAGCTCCATGTCTTTCTTCTGCTGGGGGCCCTGGAACTGGACATAGGGGAGGGGGAGGTCTCACAAGAGCAGAGCAGAGAGGATCAGCTCTGAGGAGGGGTGGGAGAATCACCTCCCTCGACCTGCTGTATAGGGCTGAGCTCCCCACATAACCCTCTCAGCATCCAGAGCAGAAGATGATGTACATGGTGCTTGTCCCTGTCACCCAACAACCTGTGCTGCCTGGGGGAGGGAGCAGCTCTGTGGGGCTGCAGGAGGATGAGCACTGACCTTTCCCATCAGCTATGACTGACATCTGAGGCTCTGGGATGGCTCTCTGACTCATAAGCAAAACCTTTTGTGGCCCAGTTTAACCAGAGAACCTTCAACACACACTGAACACCACGCCTGAGACCTCACTGGGACTCCCACAACTGAGCCCCCTGTGTTACTCCATTTCCTTCCATTTTAGCCATCTTACAAAAACCACTCTGTGCATTGTGATCACTAGAACATATTACTCCTTTCTACCCCAAGCTTACCTCTCAGGTCTATGTCATATGGTTGCTTTATTTAAAGACAGAGAAACAACCCCAGCTTCAGAAAGAGGTCCCGGTGGCCTGTGTTGCTGAAGGCAAATGAAATTCCTTTTATGTGGAAAATATTCAGCAGCTTTGGACATATTTGCAGTGTGTCATCTGAGAGGGACTTTCCTTTGGGCTGTGCAAATCATTGCTCACAGGAAGCCCTTCAGAGGAGCACACTGGCATCTTTTTAACACCCTGACACGCTCTGCTGCTGAGAGGCACGGCTCAAGGACTCAGCATGAACTTCTCACCAGTTATATAAGGAAATTAAAAGCACTTGGAGGAACCTCGGTGCAGCTCCTGGGATGCAGGCACTGCTCTGTTTCACAGGATGCCATCAAGTGTTCAGTTGCAGGAGTTTGGGCCCCATGCAGAGCAATTTTTAAATGAGTGTTGGCAGTATGTAAAGCCCTCTTGAATCCCTCTAGCACTACACCTCCCCTGATCCACTGTGCAAAGCCAGTTCCTTGGGCTGACATCTTCCAACTTGGGTGCCCAAAGAAGCAGGCTGATTCCATGGGGTACAGAGCTGCCTTGAGCCCCAGCACTGCACATTGCTCTGAGCTTCCTCAGGTCTCTTCAAGCAACCTATGACAGGCCTGGGCGTTGTGGTCCCCACTGCTGTGATGGCTTAATTGTCATGGAGTCACAGAATCCCAGACTGGTTGGGTTGGAAGAGACCTCCAGGCTCAGCCAGTCCAACCTTTGGCCAACCCCACAGTCAGCTACTAACCCATGGCCTTAAGGACCAGCTCCAAATGCCTTTTAAATGCCTCCAGGATGGGGACTCCACCTCTGTCCTGGGCCATCCCAATGCCTGACAACCCTCTCAGTGAAAAAATATTTCCTGACATCAGCCTAACCCTCCCCTGGCACAGCTTCCCCCCATCCCCTCTGCTCCTCTCCCATCCCTCAGGAGCAGAGGCTTTTTCCCTCCTCACTCCACCCTCCCTTGAGGCAGCTGCACAGAGCCATCAGCTCTCCTCTCCCCTCCTCTTCTCCAGACCAAACCCCCCCAGCTCCTCAGCTCCTCACAGGATTTGTGCCCCAGGCCCTCCCTCAGCTTTGTTGCCCTTCCCTGGACACCTCCAGCACTTCTCTGTCCCTCCTGTGGTGAGGTGCCCAGAGCTGAGCACAGGGCTCAAGATGTGGCCTCCCCAGAGCTGAGCACAGGGGGGTGATCACCTCCCTGCTCCTGCTGGCCACTCAGTTCCTAACACAAGCCAGGAGCCCATTGGCTTCTTGGCCACCTGGGCACACTGCTGCCTCATTAAATCCACTGTCACCCAACCCCCCAGGTCCCTCTCCACCTCACAGCTCTCTAACCACACTGCCCCAGGTCTGTAGCTCCCCGTGGGGTGGTTCTGACCCAGGTGCCAGACCCAGCACTTGGCTTTGTTAAACCTCACACCATGAACCTGGGTCCAACCTGTCCAGGTCCTGCTGTAAGGCTTCCCTCCCCTCCAGCAGAGCCACACAGCCACCCAGTCTGGTGTCACCTGCAGATTTACTGAGGGCACACTCAATCCCCTCACCCAAATCATTAATGAAGAAGATTAAAGAGGCCCCAGCACTGAACCCTGGGGGACACCACTTGTCACCTGTCACCACCCAGATTCAGTTCCATTACTCAACTTAGTTCCATTTGGTCGAGCAGCACCCAAGGGACAGCAAAGCATTTAAGGGTCTCCACCTCCTGCTGCTTCCCAGGCAGTTCTGCATCCTGCTGGGAAGCTCCAGTGGGCACCTGGCTGAGGGGGGTTGGCTCTGCTGGGCTCTGCCAGCCCAGGGTGACATTCCCCATCCCTTCCACTGAAGATGATGTATGAGCAGTGTGAAAAAGAGGTGAGGTGGGCTCCTGGTACTACTGGACTGGGACAGGACTCTTCCAGCACAGCCCAGCTGTTATTTGCTCTCAGCTGCCTCCACCCTCCCTGACAGAAAGACACCATTGGATTTACAAAGCAGCCCTGTGCCAGGCTCGTAGCTATTGCTGCAAGCAGCACACGTTGAAAGCACCTTGGAAGACTGAGGCTCTGACTGCAAGCCCTGGAAAAAACATCCCGGGATGATGCCAGAGCAGAGCTGAAAGCATCAACCAACACCCTGCCTGCAGCTGTCAGAGGAGAGAGATTCTGTTGGTAACTGGCTGCAGCACCAGCACCTTTTACCACGTGTAGTAACCAGCAAAATCCACTGCAGCATTAGAATATCACCTGTGTATGTGATCTTTTACAGAGAAAGGGTTTTAAGTCCCAAATATACAAATTAGTTAGTTGTCAGTAAGACAAAAGGGTAATGAAAGGGGGCAGATCTCACAGATTCTCTCCCAGAACAGGATTAGAGTCATTTGGTCTTTTACCTGGGGCTGGAGAGGAATGTGAGCAAGATAAAAAGTGATGTTGGTGTTTAGAGACTAAACCAAAGGGGAGCATTTTGGTTTAATACACCAGAATGCTGTACTGGAAAAAGAGCTTATTTTTATTTTCCATCTCAGCTCGTTGAAATTCTCCTGGACTGTAAGATCTCCTTGAGAAATCAAGAATCTCTTCTTCCTTTTCACACCCCCAGACCAATGGAGCAGCTACTCTGGGCCTCCACACTGCTCTGCCTGATGTCAAGTGACAGACTTGGAGGAGAGAGATGAAGGCTACAGACAAGGATCTGGTTTAAAGTGGAGCATAACCACAGTAAAGGGAATTTCCCTGTTCCAGAAAGCACTGAAGCAGCCAGGGAGATGCCTTGTTTCAGAGCATTAGTCAGACAACTTTTAATTCCCACAGACAATCCCTGTGCACTAGAAGAACTGAACTGAGGGATGTAAAAAGCAACCAGACCTTGCCTGATCTGTGTGTGGCAAAGACAAAGATGACCAGTCTGTCTCTGCTCTATTTTACTGTCTCCAAGTGCTACTGAAATATCCCAAAACCGCCTAGGGAATGGGTTGTTCAAGTTGGTGTCTTCCCCAGGGCAGGCACCTCAGTAGAGGAGGGCTGAGGAGTGTTTGTACAGAAAGAGTGAGGAACTCTGCCATGCCCAAAAAAGTTTTGGGCCAAGTCTCCCCCTGAGCAGGATGACTCTTGGAGCCAGCAGCCCCTGGGAAAGCCCTGCCATGGGTGTGCAGCAGGGTGCCTGGCCACCAGCTGCCATTTTTCTGGAGGAAGGTGATGCCCCGGGCTGTTTGCTCAGTGAAAGGGCCAGGCTCAGAGCCCATCATTTTGCTGCTGTGCCACTCTGTTGACATCTCTTTACTCCCGGGGAAGATCTGTCTCATTGTCTTCCCTGACCCTCAGCACATCTGACTTAGCCACACACTAATTATCTCCTGCAGTGCCAGGGGAGGAATAAGCCACGGGGAATATGTTGTCTGCAAGCTCTGGGGGTTAGGATTCACAAGGAGACCTTCAGCCTGGCCAGAAGAAAATCCACCAAAATACCTTTCTGGCCAAGAGAAAAGAGTCCCCCGGAGGGCAGTTTGGAGGGATGAGTAAATCCCCCTCTGCAGTGCCAATCTCCAGCCTACAATGGGAAACAGGGAGATCAGCCCTTAGCAGGGACCTACACCAAGAGCCTGGCAAATTCTGGCCAGGAAGGGTGGCCTCATCTGCTGTAATTTAGACATCTCAGGGTCAGACACCCAGGGTTGGACAGGGCCCATCCTTGGGCCCTGAGGCTTTCAGTACAGTCAGAAGAAAAGAAACAGGCACTTCATCTCAGCCAAGGAGGAACTTTTCATGACAGGAGTCATGTTCCCACCAGTGTTTTGGTCAAGCTTGAATCATTTTCTTCTACTTCTCCGCTGCCAAGTGGAAATGGGACCATCTTCCCAGGTCATCTTCTTGCAAAGCCATTCATCTCAGAGGGTGTGAGCAGGACAGGGGCTGCCACTGAGACACCTCCATCCCACCAAGGGCTCCGGGTTCCCTGGCTGAGCTCAGCCACTTCAGCATCATTCAAAAAGAGCTCTAGGATTACTACTCTTGGAGTATTTTATTAGTCTTCTAAAAATAAGGTAGCTAATATAAGTAGTAAAAAAGTCAAGGAATTAGCTGATGAAGAGAATTTGAAGCCTACAGCATATGTGGCCCTGAAATTGTCAGTGCCCAGCAGTGCACATAGTAAACACACGTGAGACCCGAGGAAAAGGAAATTCCCAAACATGACCCTTGCAGAGGACACCCTGCATACCTGGCTGTGGTTACCTATTAACTCCATTCCTCTCCACTGCACAGAGAGAGGGTGGCAGAACACACACTGACATTGCAGTGAGCATTGCAACCTCCACCCCTGCCAAAGATTTCTTTGGTGCCTCCATGCTGCCCTGGCACTCTGCTCTCTGCTGCACTTGCCCTGAGAGAGCAAGTTAATGATTGGCAAGAAGATGCAGAATATCCAATATTACAGCCAGGAGGTGTTGTTCAGCCTCCCTGAAACCTCAGCCCCACTGGGGAACACAGACACCTTCCCCAGCACAGAGGCATAAAATCAGGTTAAAGAGATCACTGCAGTGCAAAGCAGAGAGGGGAGAGCTGTGGCAAAGCACCTTTGCAGGGCAGAAGTGGCAGCCAGGAGCTTCCTCTCCCCCAGACAGCCAGAGGGGAAACCCCCCCCCGAGCTCTTCCCTGCCCTCCCTTCACATTCCGAGCAGCACAACCAAACCCCTTGCAGTGCTTGGAAAAAAAGCAGTGGCCCTGGGCTGGCTGCTCTGCACCCCAGAGCATGGGCTGCCTGGCTCAGGATTAGCTACAGAAAGAGCAAATGAGAAAAGGGGGGGAAAAAATGCCCTCCAGCAAAGCAATAAAATAAGAGGTGAGCACAGGAAGGTTTGAACTTTTCAGCACGGCCACCATCCCGTCTGGCAGTAGGAGAAGTCCTCCTTCCTCCTCCCCTCACACCATCATCTGCCCTGCTCAGTGTCTGACCTGCTGGGACTCTCGGAGAAGCAGGCACAGGAGATGGATAAGGAGAGGAACCACCATCCCCTGAGGCCCCTCCACGTGCTTTTTCCTGCCCGTGTTCCCCAACATTAAAGTGCTGTTCTAACCTGAAAAGTAGATTTGCCCCTTCTCTGCTCAGCAGTGCTGTTGTCTCTCTGTGCCCAGGCTTGGGACAAGCTGATTTTACAAAGCAGTCCTCACTCTGCAGAGCTGACACTGCCACTGACACTGCTCTGGGAGGGAGAGCTGGAGTCCCCTCTGTGTCACACAGGGTCAACAAAAGGGAACAAGATCGATAAGTACACTCCAAAGAGCAGGGGAACTTGTGCAACCCCCTCCCCCTGCCACTCCATCCTCAGTTTCAGCCTGGGGCACAGGGCTGAGCTGCCAGGGATGTTACTGAACCCAGCAGTGTAATCCAACCACACACCAGTCCCTGGAGTGGCCTTTGTGGGCAAACCCCTGTGTGCTGCTGCTCCTCCTGCCAGGCAGGCCTGTGGCAGCTGCCAGGGTGTGAATCAAGCAATAGGAACAAGCTGAGTTTTGGGTTTAGGCTGATGCACGGACCTGATGTCAGCACGGGGTCCCTTGTGTGACTTCTCCTGGGATTTAAAGCAACTGATCCAACCCAGAAATGTTCCCTCCCACTCCAACGCTGGCATTGGGATTTCTTTGAGAAAACGTAGACCCTGGGGCAGCCCTCCTAGGCCAGCTCAGAGCTGGTTCTTTTCCTGATTATTGTGACACCCCACAGGAGCACGCCAGCATCCTCCCGAGAGCCAGGGACCTCCCAGCACCAAATGTGGAACAGATACCTCCCTGTCCCAAAACACAAAGTGTCCAAACACAGAGATGAGACCAGGTGAGCACCAGGCAGTGCTGTAACTTCCTCAGCAACCAAAGCACAAGCTCCTTCTGCAGCAGGGAGGGGAAGAGAGGGTCCCTAGTGCTGGGGAGAAGGCAGAGATCCTGGTTTGGAAGTGTATCACAGGAGATGGAGGCTGATGCGCTGCCAACCAAACCAAACCAAACCAGAGACTGTCAGAAAGGAGGCCCTGAGGGGGCCTTTAAAGCAAAGCAATTAGTTTTAAAGAAGCAGGGGAGTGGAAGAGGGAGGTGCCATACTAAAAGCATCACTCTAAGGTGAGCAGAGCCAGGCTGCAAATACTCAGATCATGAAAAAACAGAGTTCATGGGAAAGGGATGGCACCTTCAGAGGGACAGAAAAACAACCTCCTCCAAAACCTCTGCAAAACATGTCCCCATGGTGGCACAGCAGGCTGTGCAAGAGATGCAGTTTTGGGGCTGCTTTCTGAACTCAGAGCCTTTGGGATGCATCTCTTTCTTCCTAAATCATTTTTCTGCAACTGCAGCATGTCACAGATCCTGACCAATACCTGACCCATCAAGTATAAGGGGAACCTGGCAAAATCATGCCTGTAGGGATATAATGTGCTGTCCCAGAAGAGATGGCAGCAGCTTCAGCCCTCACCTCACCCCTCCTGCCTCAAAACAAAGTGTTTTAATTAAAACTGGTGAATGGGATTTCGGCTTGTGAAATGTTGAAGCTAATGAGTGCTTCACCCTAATCTGTGGCATTTTGCAACTGCAGTGGGCTAAGGTCTGTACAGACAGATCTATTTATTATTAATTTTTAAGCAGCCAACATCACTGCAGAAACTACACAAGAGTTCAGGCACATTAAGCTCCTTCAGCTCACGCAGCCCAGTGCCTGACCGTAACTTGTCAGTCACTACAACTCAGTCAAGTTAAATTAAATTCCCATTTGTGGAATCTCTTCGGAGTCCCAACTTGCAAAGCCTGTGGATTGTTCTAGCTCAAGACCCAACTGCTGCTTCTTTCAGTTCTCAAATTCCGTGGTTTAGTCCCAGGTGCGTTGGCCAAGATGATGTCCATCATCTCCTTTCAAACAACAAGCAGACAAACAAAGGAGATGCCCTCCAATAAAGTGCCTTCAGCAGCTAAAACCTAATCCCAAATATTGGAGTCTTATAATGACATCGTGAGAGTTAGCAAGGCAGAAGCTCCCCTGGTGATTATAACAACACCGGTGCTTGAGAAGAGCCTTAGCTTCAAGGCATCTGGAATTGCTCTTGCAAGATCCATTGTCAAAGGAGCTTTTTCCTTTGTTTAAAAATGTCAGCCTGAAGACCCCTGCCAGAGTGGTGGTATAGCCTGCTTGGGTTCACTCTGGCTCCCACAAGGCTTCAACAGTTCTTGTTGCCCCTCCTTGTCTCCAGGCTTAATTAGGAAATCATTTATCTTTATTGGCACTCTCTTTCCCCTGCTGCTTTGGCATTATTATTTTTTTTTGCCTTCATTCCAGAGCAGTGAGCTGCACAGGGAAGACCACAGCCCCATTCATTGTGGGTGGGGAATAATCTGCAGCAGGGAGCTCTAAAAGGAAGACCCCAGCAATGAATCTGCCCCAACTGGCATCGCCTGAGGGACTACTGTACAGTAAGAGGAGAGGAGGGTATCCCTTGGCTCCACTTACAGGCTAACAATAGGGATTCCTGGTGATACTGAAAGTAGGACACTACTCCCAAGGGATGTCATATGGTCAGCCTGTCCCAAACTGAACTGTCAGCCCTCTCCAATCTAATGATATGCCTACTTCACCACCCCACCAGTCTCCCTTGGTAAAAAAGCACACAAAGGCAAGAGGCTGTAAGGAAAGCTGCAGCTGGGAGACTACCAGGCTCCTGGACCCCCTCTGAAAATCTCCGGGTCTCAGGGCTCAGCCCTAAGCACAGCCTGAAGCGGGGAAGGTTCTTTACACCTCTGCAAACTGAAACTCCCTTGGCTTTTCCAGAACTGCCATTTGACCGTGTGCCAGGACAGTCAGAGAGTCAAAACCCAACCTTAACTTCTCGGGAACCAGCGGCCTCAGTCAGGTCTCCGATGCACCAAGCAGAAAATGGGATTTCTTTGGCAGTTCAGAGGGAGAGCCAGGCACTGTGCTGTACTTCCACTGCTGTCTGCAGTCCTTTCTGGGGAATTCCTCTAGGTTCCCCATCCACCGGGTTTTATTTAAATTGAGCTGGAGATAGAATTCCAGCCAATAATTTCTTCCACCTTAAGAAGAAGTTCCTCTTTTTGCAAGCCAGGCTTGCCCCAGCCTGTTGCTAATTACAGATGGAACATGCAGTTCAGAGAGGAGGAATCAGAATGGTTTCCCCTCTCTCCAGCAAAAACCCATTGAAAAAAAAAAAAACAAAAACCTGACTCGTTTGCCTGATGGTACCAGAAATTTTGTCGGTAAGTTCAAAAAACGAGATGGAAGATGATTGATGGAAAAGATGAAGAGCTGACACGCCGCTGACTGCTCCTCTCCTTACAACATACACTTCCTTATTTTCAAAGAGATCTCCTGCCAGTGGGATCAGATGAAAACTTGATTTGGGAAAAAAAAAAAAAAAAAAAAAAAGGCTTCAGTCACACCTTCTAGTGGGAGATCTCCAAAAAAGCAGGGAGGAAACCCAGGCACAGAGCAGCAGAGGGGGAAACCATAACCTTCCTTTCTCTCATCCTAATCCTCTGCATATCATCTAAGGACTGCCAGGGACCCACAGGGCCATGGGAAGCCCTCTGGACACCAGCTCCTAACCCAGGTTTGGAGGAAGAGGGGACAGATGCTCACTAGAGAGGAGCCTGGGGGGTCACACCAATGGCTGGGGGACAGGGGGGCAGCGAGGTCCTTGGTCTGTCATCTCAGTGGGAGTAGGAAGGAGACAGAGAGCCATGTGGCACCAAAGACACAATGGGTATTGATGGATGAGAAACCACAGAAGGCCCTGCAAATGGTCAGGTAGGAATTAGGGCTCCTCTGAAGGACAACTACACCAATGCATGGGCAGGAAACAGGAGGAGCTGGGAGCAGCAGGAATGCTACACCTGAGCTGGCATCACAGAAACGTGTGGAGTGCTACAATAGATAGTGACAAACTCTTCAGAAGAGACAGCCAAGGGCTGGGGGTGGCTGTTACGGAATGCTATGGTTGCCTAGAGGTTAAATATTGTGATGATCTGGTTAAGAGGTGACGGGTAAGAATCAGGAGGAAGGACAAGAAGGGAGATATGGTGGGAATCTCCTATAGACCATCCAACCAGGATGAAGAGGCAGACAACATATTCTATAAGGAGATGACACCAAGGTGGCCAGAAGTGTGGATCTGCCTGAGGGTAGGAATTCTTTGCAGAATAATCAGGACAGGCTGGATCCATGGGCCAAGGCCAGTTGTACAAGGCTCAAGAAAGCCAAATGCCAGGTCCTGCATTGGGGTCACAACACCACCAGGCAACGTTCCAGGCTTGGGGCAGAGTGGCTGGAAAGGGCTTGGTCGAAAGGACCTGGGGGANACATACACTTCCTTATTTTCAAAGAGATCTCCTGCCAGTGGGATCAGATGAAAACTTAAAAAAAAAAAAAAAAAAAAAAAAGGCTTCAGTCACACCTTCTAGTGGGAGATCTCCAAAAAAGCAGGGAGGAAACCCAGGCACAGAGCAGCAGAGGGGGAAACCATAACCTTCCTTTCTCTCATCCTAATCCTCTGCATATCATCTAAGGACTGCCAGGGACCCACAGGGCCATGGGAAGCCCTCTGGACACCAGCTCCTAACCCAGGTTTGGAGGAAGAGGGGACAGATGCTCACTAGAGAGGAGCCTGGGGGGTCACACCAATGGCTGGGGGACAGGGGGGCAGCGAGGTCCTTGGTCTGTCATCTCAGTGGGAGTAGGAAGGAGACAGAGAGCCATGTGGCACCAAAGACACAATGGGTATTGATGGATGAGAAACCACAGAAGGCCCTGCAAATGGTCAGGTAGGAATTAGGGCTCCTCTGAAGGACAACTACACCAATGCATGGGCAGGAAACAGGAGGAGCTGGGAGCAGCAGGAATGCTACACCTGAGCTGGCATCACAGAAACGTGGTGGGATGGTTGTCACACCTGGAGTGCTACAATAGATAGTGACAAACTCTTCAGAAGAGACAGCCAAGGGCTGGGGGTGGCTAGAT